>CAXHKU010000129.1:7500-79599 GCA_964017125.1 Flabesymbios commensalis
GGGAAATTAGCACGGAATGCGAACTACTCATTTGTACACTTATCTAATTTTTAGATAGCATATTCGCTGACATGTCATTTTCACGTATATCTATCAGTATGCTTTTAAAAGAAATAATGGAGAATTTGGTTTGTTCTGTCTATCAGGTCATATGTATGTGGTGATCAAATAGTAAAATCTCACAATTTTACATTTTGGCACATAGTTCCTCATACATTCCTGAAGTCTAAATTATGTTGTGAATGTGTTGATTGTTCGGGTAGTTACCATTATGCCCAATCTCAAAATGACCGCCGCCGTAAAAGCAATGAATTTTCCTGATAATAATATCTTAGACACGGTTCCGTTATCTAATCTTACATTTTATTGTTCGTTCACGTATTTTCAAGTGATAAAATAAGGTTAAGAACATGTTTCCCTTAATATTCAGGATCTTGTGATTATTGTATTAAAACCTTTCTGCCTAATAATCGTCATAAAAAACACACACGATATAGAGAGCTGAAAAGGCTGCTAACAGCACGTATGCCGATGAGACAAATGTAAACTGTTTTGCTGTTTAGTCCCATAGATCAATGTTCAGTCAATCTATTAGACTCAGATTCAGATTAATTTATTAGGACGTAATTAGAAAAAAATATAAGTATCCTATTACTGTATTTTGATATATCATAAAAGTAAAAAATGAATGAATCTGTTGATTCATCATCATGTGTATAAAAATGGTCAATTTGAAGTTACTATTGCTAAAACAATATATTATTATTCAGAAACGCATCTCTTGCTGCTCTTAGGAAAATACCTCTATTTGAAAATATGAAAATGCCTCAAAAAATATATTCAAGTGTTGAATATATTAAGTACGACGTAAACCAAGATAGCAAATTGTAAAAAGAAAATGTGCGTTTTTCAAGCACTATGAAGGCATAGTTGAGACCCACAAATATATCGGTCCAAGTCTTATATTCTACCCCCGACCAATCGTGAGTGGTTCAGCCTGTCACATGACAAGATCGGCCAAGCACAGCCGTCATTCAGCTGTTATTTATATTAGGGGGTAGAATACGAGACTTGGGCCGGGTAATACAGTGTGAAAGAGAACAAACAAAAAACTAGCGTAATTTCCTATTATAATTACAGTTATTTCTATATAACCAGATAACGTAGCAAAGCAACAACATAAATTGTACTGAATAATCAATTATTAAATACAGAGTACCTCAATGTTCAATTTCAGACCCACTTCTAATTATTAACTTCCCTAATTTAGAAAAGAACTTGAGTGGCATTAGTGTATTTGCAGAGCTAACAAGTATATACACATTTATCCTCGAAATATTGTTGCTTGAAGGACAAATACACGGACTGCAAACAGCTATTATAGACCTGCCTAACACTATGAGGCTTAATGATACCTATGTTGATATATGTACTCTAGCGCCATAGCAGTGCTAGAGCGGATTTGATATGTCTGTGTTCATATATGTATTGATCGTTCAGGGAACATTCTGCAAAGAGGATGCAGACGACTAGATAACACGTCTACAGCAGTTACTGTTGACTGCCGACAGCTCAATATGAACTTTACACCCACTTATCTCCCTCTACAAACAACACAGCTTCTTCTCTCAGATAACAGACTGAAGACTTGAACAATGACAGCTTTAAAAGTCTGCATAATCTGCAAGAGTTGCGCCTCCAGAATAACTATATCAACTACAGTCAATTAGACAGTGGTGTGTTTGAACATTTATACAACCTGAAGCTATTGTCCATTGGGGACAACAACAATGGCGACGCCACCAGTTGTAATGATAGACTTTTCAGGAATTGTCCCGGTTACAGCATCTAAGCATAGCATTGATGGAACCCCTAATGCTACATTTGGTACAGGGTTTGGCTCTATGCTAGAATTGAAATCTCTGAACATAACAGGAAATATAGAGTATATCACAAATGAAACTCTGAAAATATTCAAGAACTCTTCATTGGAACAGTTGCGATTTCAAGGTTGCCAGCTGACAAACCTGGATAAAATGTCATTTGGTCATTTAAACAATCATACTTTGCTTGATTTAAGTTTTAATCAAATACTTGGATTCGACAGGATAAGTGAATCTTGGTATGGCTTACAATACACCAGCATATTATCTATCAACTTAACAATGACTGTTAATTATAACAGAGATTTAATTCGCCTTGAAGAAAGTTTCTACGAAAGTTTAGAAAAAACCGGGGTGGAAAGAATGATCTTCGATGGGAACAACATGTTAACGATCAATTCTCAGTTTCGCGTTTACACACCCCATCTGAAGTATCTGTAACTGGCCTATAACAGGCTGGTTCAAGTAGAGCAGCTCATGTGTGATTGCTTCTACTTGAAGCATCTGGTAGAGCTGAATGTCAACCATCAAAATAAACGTATGATTTCTCCTCAGGCTTTCTCACAGCATCGCTGGGTGACACCTACATTATCGGATGTAGACCTGGATAAGGCCTTTGACACGCTGGAGCTGGATAGCTCTAGTGTGTCAAAGGCCTTTCCCAGGTCTACGTTCGACCATGGCAGTGTCCCTAGACTGATTACGAAGGAATGTCCTGAAAAGCCAACTCCACTGCGTGACGATCCCGTCATTTACTTCATTCTACCACGTAATCTGCAATATCTAAGTTTGTCAGGAGCCATTACAGTGGACGCTGACTACATGGAAAAGATAATAATCCTTGGTGCACGCTCTCTGAGACATCTAGATTTCTCTGATAATGGCATGAGTCAGCTGTTGGGACCGGTGCTATTTGATAGAGCTCCCGACCATAAAGTCACTCTTAATCTCAGTAATAATTTGTGCACTTTTGTAAACCCATTATTAGCAGAATACTGCGGAACATTTTTTGAAAATCTTATTTTGTCATACAATCGCTTAGGTAAACAGCTGAAGACTGATCACACGAGTTCTGTGTTCGGTCATTTTGTGGATCTTAAGTATCTTGACCTGTCGTTCAACGAAATTAAAATATTGCATTCAGATGTATTCATCAATCAAAGCCATCTCTTGAGTTTAAACTTTAGTGGCAATTCATTACAGTTTCTTAATTTCAAGATTATGCACATGAATAATCTTACCACACTGGATTTGTCAAGGAACTTGCTTCTTCAGATATCAGAAGATTGTCGAAATCACATACAGTCGTTGACCAGTCGACCAAACTTATATATTCACGTGTATCTACATGGTAATCCGCTAGTATGTGATTGTGACAGTTTGAGCTTTCTACGGTGGCTCAATGAACACCAGGCATATTTCATGTTCATCAACTCTACCACATGTATACATAATGAAACCTTGGAATCGTTGTCAGTGTTGGACAGTTATATTTTGCCGGAGCTTGAACTACAATGTCACAGCATGGTGCTTCTGATTATAGTGTTGTCTGTATTGTCACTCCTGATAATCACTCTAGCCGTGTCAGTGTGCGCTTATCGTCACAGATTTGAAATCAGGTATCTATTCTGTTAATTTATTTGAGAAAGAAAGCGATTTCAAAATGAGAATAGAGAAACAGAGATTTATAAATATGATGCATTTGTTTGTTTTGAATGGGACGACTATGATTTTGTTTGTGATCAGTTAATACCCCACCTTGAGGACACGGAGCATGCTGTACGTCTTTGTGTACACACCAGAGATTTCCCATGTGGAGGGGACATCAAAAACAGCGTGATTGAAGCCATACAGACGAGCAGGAGGATTATACTGCTACTGAGTCAAAGCTTCATAGTCAGTGACTGGTGTTGTTTCGAGTATGAGATGGCGAGTATGAGGTGTTTAGAAAGGGGAGCTGATTCAATCATACCTGTCATACTAGACAACCTGTACACCATGGAAAAGACACCAATGCCAAATACACTGAATAAACTCCTCAAGAAAAGTACATACATTCCCTGGCCTGAACATCAAAACCAGAGACATGAATTCTGGCGGAATCTCCATGAAGCGATCGCTGGACCCGAAGAGAGAACTTTGAGATGTGCTTGTGGTCAATCTATCAATCTAAATTAAAGTGTCATTAGCAATATGGCCACCAGGAGCGTTGAGACAAGAATATATATTTTACGATTTTATAATGAGAGCTAAGAAATGCTCACGTAGAACGATTATATAAATAAATGAAGGTACATCACATAAGACGAGGACAATATCTAAGTAGACAGATGGCAAAGTTTACATTATCTTTATTTGCAAGTTAAATGAAGTGAACTGGATCCGGTAAACAAATAACAATCCATCGATACTTGAAAGAGAAAAATCACCACAGAAAACAATTCACCAGGGAGATCTATCAAATTGCATTAAAATACTTCCCAGCATCCTTATGTATAGCAGATTGATTAGTCAACTAGAACAATGCTATTTTTGTCGATAGGACAAAAAATTATGGACATTAGGTGTCGGCTGTGCGTAAAATACAAATGTTGTGTTTATATCGTCAAAAACAGTGCATCGTCATGCATGTGTGTATGCCTTTACATATGTGTATACATGTAATGATGTCTGTATACATATATGCTTACTATATATAATATTGCGCCACACTGCCTTTTAGTTAATCTGCAGAATATATTTCTTTTATCATGTTTATCACTGTCAATTTTCTGTTACCATGTTTACTGAACGCAATTGTTAAGGTGAATGTGTTTATTGTGTTTGTGACAAAAAATAGGAACGATTCTATCTATTTTGATAAACAATTTTGTCAGTGTGTATCTATTTTTTATGATACCCATGAATATTGATCAATCATTCAATCATTACAAAGTCTATTATTATTATTATATATTTTAATTTTCTTTTACATTGATTAATGCTTTAAATGTCTAGGCTTCGTGGTGGAGTTAAGTAGCACAATTGTCAAAAGCATAACACTAATAAATCGTCTTTGTAAAACATGTGTATAGACTACTGTTTTATATCATACAGCTGATGGTAATGCTACTGTTTTATATCATACAGCTGATGGTAATGCTACTGTTTTTATATCATTCAACTTCTGGTAATGCTACTGTTTTTATATCATTCAGCTTCTGGTAATGCTACTGTTTTTATATCATTCAGCTTCTGGTAATGCTACTGTTTTATATCATACAGCTGATGGTAATGCTACTGTTTTTATATCATTCAACTTCTGGTAATGCTACTGTTTTTATATCATTCAGCTTCTGGTAATGCTACTGTTTTTATATCATTCAGCTTCTGGTAATGCTACTGTTTTTATATCATTCAGCTGCTGGTAATGCTACTGTTTTTATATCATTCAGCTTCTGGTAATGCTACTGTTTTTATATCATGCAGCTGCTGGTAATGCTACTGTTTTTATATCATGCAGTTGCTGGTAATGCTACTGTTTTTATATCATTCAGTTGATGGTAATGCTACTGTTTTTATATCATGCAGCTTCTGGTAATGCTACTGTTTTTATATCATGCAGCTGCTGGTAATGCTACTGTTTTTATATCATTCAGCTGCTGGTAATGCTACTGTTTTTATATCATTCAGCTGCTGGTAATGCTACTGTTTTTATATCATGCAGCTGCTGGTAATGCTACTGTTTTTATATCATTCAGCTGATGGTAATGCTACTGTTTTTATATCATTCAGCTGATGGTAATGCTACTGTTTTTATATCATTCAGCTGCTGGTAATGCTACTGTTTTTATATCATTCAGCTTCTGGTAATGCTACTGTTTTTATATCATTCAGCTTCTGGTAATGCTACTGTTTTTATATCATTCAGCTGATGGTAATGCTACTGTTTTTATATCATTCAGCTGCTGGTAATGCTACTGTTTTTATATCATTCAGCTTCTGGTAATGCTACTGTTTTTATATCATTCAGCTACTGGTAATGCTACTGTTTTTATATCATTCAGCTGATGGTAATGCTACTGTTTTTATATCATTCAGCTTCTGGTAATGCTACTGTTTTTATATCATTCAGCTTCTGGTAATGCTACTGTTTTTATATCATTCAGCTGCTGGTAATGCTACTGTTTTTATATCATTCAGCTGATGGTAATGCTACTGTTTTTATATCATTCAGCTTCTGGTAATGCTACTGTTTTTATATCATTCAGCTTCTGGTAATGCTACTGTTTTTATATCATTCAGCTGCTGGTAATGCTACTGTTTTTATATCATTCAGCTGCTGGTAATGCTACTGTTTTTATATCATTCAGCTGCTGGTAATGCTACTGTTTTTATATCATTCAGCTGCTGGTAATGCTACTGTTTTTATATCATTCAGCTGCTGGTAATGCTACTGTTTTTATATCATTCAGCTGATGGTAATGCTACTGTTTTTATATCATTCAGCTGCTGGTAATGCTACTGTTTTTATATCATTCAGCTTCTGGTAATGCTACTGTTTTTATATCATTCAGCTTCTGGTAATGCTACTGTTTTCATATCATTCAGCTTCTGGTAATGCTACTGTTTTTATATCATTCAGCTGCTGGTAATGCTACTGTTTTTATATCATGCAGCTGCTGGTAATGCTACTGTTTTTATATCATGATGCTGATGGTAATGCCTTTGTGAAGTGACTACTGAGTATTTGTTCTTTTATTTTTTCTGTGTTTTGTGAATGATCGTGATGAAAGGTAATTACTGGGCCAGGTCAACTCGTGACCTGACCTGCTATATATCTTGTTCATTTTCTAATGTCGACCTGACAAACATTATTTGTTATTCCTATAAGATACGTAAATATTTGTTATATTACTATGAGGAAATAGTACTTAGTGAACTTCACACACAAATTGTAACAGAATGTTCGACACTTGTACGCAGAAATTTTTATGTCATCTATATCTAATAATCTATATCTAAAAATCTCAAGCGATTCGAGAGGTGAAAATTATTTTAAAACACAGTTTTTATTATACACTACTGCAATCTTTGGCTACATAATAGTGGGATAATTAGCCACGTTGTAACAATATATTGTATTGTATTTGTTTATTAAAGTGACATGGTACAAACATGTAGTACAAACAGAAAATAAAGTAAAATAAATTTTGTTACCCATATATTTAGTGTTAAAAAATATATTTAAATAGGAAGATGGGCGTGAAGTACGATTTATATCCATTTACAGTGATCTGACACATATGTTTATAAACGATACCAACACATCAATTGTTTCAAATCGAAATTGTTAGAATGAGTGCGGGGCAATTGATTTCACATTCAGTTAACTTCAGATAACAGATAACTTCAATCCCTCGTTTACGCTCAGATCCAACCAGGCATACATAACCTCGTCACGATAACTCCTATGCCCCCAATAGACAGGCAGACGTACACGTACAAATGTAGAAAATTTCTTGTATGTCTTTTCTGAATAAGATTACTAACATTTAGTGCTAAGATCTTTCTTTGTCTAGCTGGTAATTTGCTTTACTTATGCAATCTTTATGTTACTGAACCTACTTGTTTGTATTATATGCGACATCCTAACTTTTGTCGTTCTTCTTCCCTCTATGTTTTTACAGTATAATATTTTCTCTCGTAGGATTTTTAATATTTTTTGATGCTGCTGCTGATATTTTTGAAAATACTATATGTAATTAAAGTAAATTAAAAAAGCAAATGATTGTTCTGGATTGAAATGCCATAATAGCACATTATTCTCCAGCTGTATCAAGCTGTATCAGCGTGTTATATGCCCGCAGTACAGCACTTTCAGGAGGTAGAGATACAATATGACACCAATATGTTAAAACATAAATCTTTTGTAAAACTGTTATGACCTGTGTCTCCTTAGACAGCTAAAGATGACGTTTTCGCTGCACACCCAACCTTCTTTTTAAAAACTTTAATTCTATTTGCCCGAATTCTTGTATTTGCTTTCCGTCGTATACTAACTGTGTGCAATACAAGAAAAATTGGTAAAATTTGACTGTTAAAGGTTTTCATTGATATGTAGGAGTTATTCAATTACGTGTCTCAGAACTATAGTTTTGAATTGCAAATGGGCGGGGGCCCTAGGGTAGTGGCTAGCACCGCTGCCTTTCACGCCAGAGTTCGGGGTTCGGTTCCCGGTCTCGGCGGTTTGAAAGAAACAAAAATGTTTCTTCCCCATCCACGTGTGAAAGTCAGTATTGTGGGGAGCCTCCGTGACCGAGAGGTAGCGAGCTCGGCCTCAGACCGCCAGGGTTCGAATTTCGAATCCTGTGTCTGGAGGCAGTGTCATCTCAATCATCTCACCATCCTCAGGAGGTTCTCCTGGCCCAGTTTAGCCTATATGTGCACAAAGGTGGCCTAAAGCCCGATTCATTTCATTTCATTTGAATTGCAAATATTGCTTTAGACGCCTTATTAGAAGATATGCAAAGTTCTCAAAAAAACACTTTCTTTTTGTTTAAGCACCATACTACAAGATACTTCAATACTTCAATGTGTTTATAATTTCGATAACTTCCTCACCGTATTAAAAAAAAAATAACTTGCGCAATGCGTAAGCAGAGTATAGATAACCACATTTGTTTTCAATAAATTTACAATCATGGGCCAATTTGCAAACTATTTAAATAAGAAGTTCAATTGTTTTAGCAAACATTTCGCAGAATGTGAGGAGAAAAAATCAGATAATCTGCAAATAAAGAAGTCTTTCTATCTAGCTTAGCTTCACATTTAGGGTCCAAGTAGTCATCTAAATCACTTACACATTCGTTGAGTAATTGACGG
Source organism: Flabesymbios commensalis (assembly GCA_964017125.1). Taxonomy (NCBI): domain Eukaryota; kingdom Metazoa; phylum Annelida; class Polychaeta; order Terebellida; family Flabelligeridae; genus Flabesymbios; species Flabesymbios commensalis. The sequence goes on from CAXHKU010000129.1 coordinate 16,248, forward strand.
ATTAGAACACTTCGTTGACTTACTCCAACTCAGCTTTTAAAAGGAAAGCTGAAGTAATTTCCCAAATTCACTCTAATTTATTTTATTTTTGAGAACATACTTTTTGAAAAGTTTAAATAGTGCCCACAACATAGCTGTGTCAAAGAACTGGCCAACGATTTCACTGATTACAATATGTTTGCCTACGTTAACTGGGTTTTATCCAAAAAATTATATGCAAATCATTTTAATTTGTAGTGATTTTTGGCTTAATTATGCACTTTATTGCATCCAACTTAATGTTTAAGCTAAATTAAGCCAAATTGTCTGAGCCATTTATGTGGACTTCAAACAATAATACGTAGGCATTCATGGATGTCTGAATAGGCATTTTGACACGTTTATTATGTGTGGCAATGGAGAAAATACCATTATCGAGTTTAATAATTTGCACCAATTTGTTAAGACTTTTAATATGTTAAACATGTCACTTTTATTTCTATTAATCAGTTGAGATCGTTTCTGTTACCATTTGTGCGAGGTCATGACATATAATATAAGGCCTGTACTAAAAGACAATGGTATTAAGTAGCAGAGTAAGACCAGCTGCTTTAAACTATTAGACGATTATAAGGCAGCACAACATGCATTTTCACAACATTTATTGCCAAAAAAAGGTTAAAGGTTTATAGGCTGATATCAAATCTGAAGACCATCATCCGACTTGACATTTTACCCCTGGTCACTAGACCTATTCATTCGTTGTCACTAGACCTATTCATTCCTATTCAACTCCACGGAAAGCATACAGTCCTACAGCCATTTCGGCGCATTGAACTAATCGTACACATTGTCGTCTCTGTCCCACCAGGTACTCATTTTCACCTGAGTCAAGTGAAGCATGTCGTGAATTTGTGAAACTGATAGACAATATCGCCTAATTTGAGAAATCAGAGTAACTATCAATTACTTGAAGTTGTGGATCGCGGTAGCGAGACATAACTTCAAGTGACTGAAAATTTAAAGCAAATACCTCAGAGGTCTAGAGGATAAGGCTATGAATGAAAATGTCAAAGAATAGTTCAACTCTTATAAAGTCAAATTTAAAACACATAATAAACATATGCAATTAATAACAATTTATTATGTCTGTAAGGTAAATAAAACAAGTAACAATTATTAATTATCAATAATCTTTAAAATACTGTATTTAGTGTAGGATACTGAGGTAATGGTTTTAATACATTTTTTTTACAAAATGTTTTTTACATAATGCTCGCTGAATCCTCAATATAATTAGTAACTAACTAAAATGTACAACAAAATGTTATACCCTCACATACACATAAGGCATGTGTAATGAACGCAAAACAAAAATACAATTATTTAGGCCAGCGCAATAGAGTAATATACCGGTATATAACATGCAGCTTTTTACAAATCATGTCGAGTTGTAAATATCGGTACTTTTTAAATATGAGTATGTAATTCGCCAGTTTGGCTATTGAAGGAGTGCACGGACCGACTTTAGACTCTAACTATTGAAAGATGTAACCTTTTTAGTGTACGGAAAGAATTCAGTCGACAGATTCTGGCGTCCAAAGTAGACCGCCGCACTGAAAGTAATAAAAATGTATAAAGGCCGTAGTGGTCAAATAACCACAGGAAAAAAACACGGATATGGGGAATTGCCCAGTTCTATGGCACAATGAGTCAAACTATTGAAGGGACCTGTTACTAAAATGAATTTCAAGCACTGTATAGTTATTTGCAAATGAAAAGCATTGTGGACCAAGTATATGCTACCCCTGATTAAGTGATAAATGGCTGAATCTGATACATGATAGGATAAGCCGATCACTACCTGCCATGCAGTTGGGTAACATACCATGCGTAGCCTGCATTTTTAAACATTTAAAAGATGCGGAGAGCTCTGTCACTGGCTCATTAAAGAGCGACTCACATTACATCTAAAGATGCAGAGAGCTTTGTCACTGGCTCATTGAAGAACGACTCACATTACATCTAAAGATGCAGAAAGCTCTGTCACTGGCTCATTGAAGAGCGACTCACATTACATCTAAAGATGCAGAGAACTCTGTCACTGGCTCATTAAAGAGCGACTCACATTACATCTAAAGAAGCGGACGAGATCTGTCACTGGCTCATTGAAGAGCGACTCACATTACATCTAAAGATGCAGAGAGCTCTGTCACTGGCTCATTGAAGAGCGGCTCACATTACATCTAAAGATGCAGAGAGCTCTGTCACTGGCTCATTGAAGAGCGACTCACATTACATCTAAAGATGCGGAGAGCTCTGTCACTGGCTCATTGAGGAACGACTCACATTACATCTAAAGATGCAGAGAGCTCTGTCACTGGCTCATTGAAGAGCGACTCACATTACATCTAAATATGCAGAGAGCTCTGTCACTGGCTCATTGAAGAACAACTCACATTACATCTAAAGATGCAGAGAGCTATGTGACTGGCTCATTAAAGAACGACTCACATTACATCTAAAGATGCGGACGAGCTCTGTCACTGGCTCATTGAAGAACGACTCACATTACATCTGGCTTATGTCGGCAGTCCTGTATACATGTACGTCAAATTAAAATTATCAGATGACAGTGCAAAAGTAGCAAAGATAGATAATTATTTGTAGTCATTAGGCCCATGTAACCTGTGGTGTCCATATTATGCTGTATCAACAAAACAAACCAATGAAAGAACTAGTCCTCATATGATTATACATTATACTAAGACAAAAAGTATTGGATTATTGTCATTTTTGCAAAATAGAATTATGTTGATCGAAATAAGCCCAGTAGCTGATATTAAGTGGAAAATGTCTACAACATAGTATTTAGAAAACAAAGTTATATTTTTGTCTTTGTGTCATAACTCATTCATCAAACAGTAACATTACAAGTGATCAGTGTGCATTTGAATGGTTGATTATATAAGCTTCGTGTTACAAAAATATTGCACTTGTGGCACTAATATAATATATTATCATGTTCAATAATTGTAATATTAAGTGTGTTATATTGTATATATCACACCATTGTGAAAACCTAGCACCATCTGCGTAATATACAATTACTAGAAATAACAAATCGACCAACTTAATCATGTTACGTATAATTACTGCATCTGCAATATATACAAAAATAATGTTGCGGTGGATATTTAAAAAAATATATTATCATTTTAGTATTAGAAATATTTTCACGAAATTCGTTTTATTTGAACATTTGTCTTTCATGTTATAAATATTTTTTTGCTGATTATTATTCTCGAACCAGTTTAACATTACCATAATGTAGTGGGGGTATTTAATGAAGGCGAGATTGTGTATCCACACGCTATACATGTCATGTGAAATGCTTTGCTAATCTATATTCCGCCACGCTCCATTCTTGCATGACAACAAATATGAAGAAAAATACGTAGAAATATACTATTAGGCTACAATAATAAAACAGCATACTCGTTTGTCGACATTGATTTCAGACAAAATAGAGAGCCTCGAGAAAAATCAATGATATGGCCTATGTCATTGTGTAATATGAGGGTTCGACATGCAAAAATAGATTTTGCAAGTGAGCAACCATAGACAATAATATACTAAAATGGGCAGAGATAGGGAAATTATGTACAGAAATGTAGTTTTAATGAAATGGGTAGCAAAATTAAAAACAAAATGGAGATAAAAAAAACCGCTAAGCTAGTAAGTATTTATTCTTAAAATTCGGCGGGATTCCTCAATTTCAATTTCGGTGAAACCGACCAAATTACAAATAGTTCTAATTGGCTCAGCTCAAATGTATCTTCGTGTGATTGGTTCACGACGGCAATCTACGTCTGCATGGCAGCCTCAGGCGGAACTTTCATCCTGGAACTCCTTAGCTAATTTTCCTAAGCGAGCGTCAATCACGTTGAACATTGGTCTCATACTGGGATTTTTAATCCAGCATTCCTCCATTATCTCAAACCTGAAACACACGACAGTGGAACAGAGGGGTGAACAATGAAATGTCACTAGAAAAGTAACCCAACGTTAATAATATATTCCTTCTTAGATAAAAACACTACAACAACAAACATTTCCAAAAATTATGTTTAAAACTCAAAAGATAGAAAACATGGGCTTGACGCCAAAGTCCATAAAACCAACAAATCTAGTTACGTTGCATACTGTATGTTTCGATAGTGATACTATATCAGAGGCAGTAACTATTTACTTGAAAAGTCCGCAGCTACTGTATCCTGACTTTGGAGAGCAATAGAGATACTAACCAGTAACGTTAGTTAAACTCCGTTAGCTTCCATGGAGATACAAAAAAGTCCTTTTCTTTTCAATATATTTCAAAATGAGTTTAGAGATACTAGTTGCATCGCGCATGTTTCCCTGGTGATACAGTGTGTTTGCTTGGGGATACTGGTTGCATCGCGCATGTTTCCCTAGTGATACAGTATGTTTACTTAGAGATACTGGTTGCATCGCGCATGTTTCCCTAGTGATACAGTGTGTTTACTTAGAGATACTGGTTGCATCGCGCATGTTTCCCTAGTGATACAGTATGCTTACTTAGAGATACTGGTTGCATCGCGCATGCTTTCCTAGTGATACAGTATGTTTACTTAGAGATACTGGTTGCCTCGCGCATGTTTCCCTAGTGATACAGTGTGTTTACTTAGAGATACTGGTTGCATCGCGCATGTTTCCCTAGTGATACAGTGTGTTTACTTAGAGATACTGGTTGCATCGCGCATGTTTCCCCAGTGATACAGTATGTTTACTTAGAGATACTGGTTGCATCGCGCATGTTTTCCTAGTGATACAGTATGTTCACTTGGAGATACTGGTTGCATCGCGCATGTATCCCTAGTGATACAGTGTGTTTACTTAGAGATACTGGTTGCATCGCGCATGTTTCCCTAGTGATACAGTATGTTTACTTAGAGATACTGGTTGCATCGCGCATGTTTTCCTAGTGATACAGTATGTTTACTTGGAGATACTGGTTGCATCGCGCATGTTTCCCTAGTGATACAGTATGTTCACTTGGAGATACTGGTTGCATCGCGCATGTTTCCCTAGTGATACAGTGTGTTTACTTAGAGATACTGGTTGCATCGCCCATGTTTTCCTAGTGATACAGTGTGTTTACTTAGAGATACTGGTTGCATCGCGCATGTTTCCCTAGTGATACAGTGTGTTTACTTAGATATACTAGTTGGATCGCGCATGTTTTCCTAGTGATACAGTTTGTTTAATTGGAGATACTGGTTGCATCGCGCATGTTTCCCTGGTGATACAGTATGTTCACTTGGAGATACTGGTTGCATCGCGCATGTTTCCCTAGTGATACAGTGTGTTTACTTAGATATACTGGTTGCATCGCGCATGTTTCCCCAGTGATACAGTATGTTTACTTAAGAGATACTGGTTGCATCGCGCATGTTTCCTTAGTGATACAGTATGTTTACTTAGAGATACTGGTTGCATCGCGCATGTTTCCTTAGTGATACAGTGTGTTCACTTGGAAATACTAGTTGCATCGCCCATGTTTCTCTAGTGATACAGTGTGTTTACTTAGAGATACTAGTTGGATCGCGCATGTTTCTCTAGTGATACAGTATGTTTACTTAGAGATACTGGTTGCATCGCGCATGTTTCCCTAGTGATACAGTGTGTTTACTTAGATATACTGGTTGCATCGCGCATGTTTCCCCAGTGATACAGTATGTTTACTTAAGAGATACTGGTTGCATCGCGCATGTTTCCTTAGTGATACAGTATGTTTACTTAGAGATACTGGTTGCATCGCGCATGTTTCCTTAGTGATACAGTGTGTTCACTTGGAAATACTAGTTGCATCGCCCATGTTTCCATAGTGATACAGTGTGTTTACTTAGAGATACTAGTTGGATCGCGCATGTTTCTCTAGTGATACAGTACTTACAGATACTGATTGCATCCCGTGGGTTTCTTGGGTCTGTTTCCAGCCATCAACCACTCCCTCACCTCATGTATGGCAACGTTAGAGAAAGGCAGCGAGCCTCCACTGATCAAACTCCAAATCACCACACCGTACGACCACTGTAATATGAGGTAGATCAGGGTAAGAAAACACATTGTCAATATACAGTAAAAGCATAGTTTCTTAATTTAAAGGTGGATTTGCGGTGGGACCTTCTAACGAAACAACAAAAATAATTTTATTATTTATCAAGTCGACAATCAATCCTATGTGAAAGAAAAATACTGAAATACAATTCAAACGTCATAAAGGTAATCACTCAAGCGTTGGTGTCTCAACATGTTTTGAATTTTGTATATTTTTTTCAACTTTTCATGAGATACAGTATAGACGCCTGCGTATAAATCTGAATATGTAAGTAATAGTTCCATTCAGTCACGGGCCTCTCCTTTAGTTTATTTAGACATAATGTTGCAATTTATAGTGTCAAATGATTAGATATACGATATGCTCCTGCAATGTAGACATTTTAGCGACCCTTTGGTGTGGTCCAGGTTTCCCAGTTAGTTGGAGAACCTCTGGTTCTGCCATTGAAGCCCAAAATGCGACGCTGGCCCAACATTAAAACAACATTAAATCAACGTTTCCTGATAGTTGTGCAGCACAAACAATGCTGCGATCACAACGCCTAACGTGTTATTGTTGCGTGAATAGGTATAATGTCAAATGGGAAGTAGTTCATTCTCTTGTAAAATTCAGAGATGATGTAAGACTTATGTTTTGATGGCTGAGCGTGGCTATGATTCTCTCATGTTTATTAATCATCCTCCCGATGATGAATCCCATGTCTGTCAAAAGCTCAAAAGGTCAAGCGACGCAAAACAGAGGTGTCAGAGACCAACCATATCCCAGCTCAGCGAACAAATGATACTCACACAGCAAATGCTCATTCACTCATTCGTTCGTTCGTTCGTTCGTTCGTTCGTTCGTTCGTTCGTTCGTTCGTTCGTTCGTTCGTTCGTTCGTTCGTTCGTTCGTTCGTTCGTTCGTTCGTTCGTTCGTTCGTTCGTTCGTTCGTTCGTTCGTTCGTTCGCTCGCTCGTTCGTTCGTTCGTTCGTTCGTTCGTTCGTTCGTTCGCTCGCTCGCTCGCTCGCTCGTTCGTTCGTTCGTTCGTTCGTTCATTCATTCATTCATTTATTCATTCATTTATTGATGTATCTATTCATTCGTTTGTTCGTTTGTTCGTTCGCTCGTCCGTCCGTCCGTCCGTCCGTTCGCTCGCTCGCTCGCACGCACGCTCGTTCGTTCATTCATTCATTCATTCATTCATTCATTCATTCATTCATTCATTCATTCATTCATTCATTCATTCATTTATTGATGTATCTATTCGTTCGTTCGTTCGTTCGTTCGTTCGTTCGTTCGTTCGTTCGTTCGTTCGTTCGTTCGTTCGTTTGTTCGTTCGTCCGTTCGCTCGCTCGCTCGCTCGCTCGCTCGCTCGTTCGTTCGTTCGTTCATTCATTCATTCATTAATTTATTCATTCATTCATTCATTCATTCATTGATGTATCTATTCATTCGTTTATATATTCATTCATCTATGTACTCACTCGTGAATCAATTTATTTTTTTCATTCATTCAGCTACTTTACTTTATTATTATATTTGGCACTCGTATCGTCAAGGTGAATTTGGAAATCTATATTCGTAAACCATGCCTTCCTCACATATCAGTATCCTGACATTGTAATGATAAATTCAGAAAGTGCTGTAAGCTAACATTTAGTGGAATATCCTGCTATCGCATATTAGCCCAGGAGAAATAAGGTTGCCCCCAAAACAAATTGCAAAAGTAATAAAATATATACCGATAGTGACTATCTTTAGGACATAAAAAATCTAAGAAAAAATAGTTAGTGGAAAACCTTTTAATTATACTGCAGAATCCGAATTAGCGGCATTTTGATTAGATTTTAAATAATTGTCAGCCACCATGCGAGAAGGTACATCCCGGTGGCGTTATTACAATTATTTATGACATAATTTAAATTTGATTTCTTATGATTATATAACATTTTTTTTTTATTTGAAATGATTTTTCAAAAATTATTTAAGTTAAATGAAACATGTAGATCACAGCTATCAAATGATCAGAATCCGTTATGAAGATTTTGATCTCACTGCCCCTTTTGGGGGGCATCACATATTTTTAAATATATATGTATATATATCGCATATATATCCTAACATAATGTGTGAGCATAACAAATTCAGATATCTTAATATCATATTATGACATTACAATAATATATTCTCATACCATATCCAAACGTCTAAACGGAATGAATTATTCCTATCCTGATGTTTTATGGAATATTCTGATATTATGAGATAATTTATTAACATTTTGATATCATATCATACCACATTTCAATATCATATTGTCACATGTGATCATATCTTAAAGACATAACCTAACCTTATGATGTCATCTTGACATTATGTCAATAATAATTATTGTATAGGGTAATTTTCTACAATTAGGTCCTATTCTGACATAATGTGGCGTCATACTACAACACGTTGACACTGTAATGTATTATGCTGATATTATATGATGTCATACATTAGCGTCAAAGTGTGATTTTCTGATATTTTAATGCCTATTATTGACATTACGGTGATGTATAATAATATTCCAACTTTAATAGACAAATACCATCAATTGAAAGTAGATATCTCCCAAACTGAATCATTTGATTTACTAGGTCTCTACACGCAAAGATTTTATTTAGATTAAAACCTGCTTCAAAAAGTAAATAATTGTACGACCCGAGCAAAACAAAAGCTATGGGATCAGGGCCCGTATTCTCCCACAAGTTACAATACAATGTAGGCTTCGGATTGGTCGAGATGGCCATCTCGATCAATCAGAAGCCTACAGTATATCGAAACTTGTACGAGACTACGGGCCCTGGTGGTTTTCACTTGCAATATCTGAGTTTGAGGTGAAGGTGAAGTTGTCGAGGCTTTCTTCTGACATGGAGGCCAGCAGGTCGTTAGTCTTCTCTCTGTCTTTCTCAGTACTCAACAGGTAATCCTTAGTAATCTTAGGTAGGAAGTAATCTGTGATCTTAATAGTTTCATCTCCGTCAATCCTGCGAAATTTACATATAATTACTACCGTATATCAACCCCTGTGTTGCTACTAGAAGCTTGCTTGACCCGTATAATTATTATTTGATTTCTAACAAGTTTCGAGCAAAATAAAATGACACTATAGTTGAATAAATGGTTCGTAGAAGATGTTCAAATAATCAAAACATTTATTTCTGGAGATGTCTATTTTTTACAAATATAAACATTTTTCGTCGTTTGAAGCTGGAAATCTTATTAGTAATTCCAGCTTCTAATGACGAAAAATACAACACTTTAACATTAGAAGGGTTAAATATGATGAAACATATAATTAGAACATTATCAGACTAATATATCCAACACCACCTACGTGTATCTTAAATGGAGCTGCATTATTACAAAAAAACTAAAGCCATTCTGTCTATGTGTCGTTCGCTCTCTGTATATTGTTGTAAATAAATTATGTATTTACTTGATGGACGTAGTCCGTATATTTAATACCAGTTTTATAATTAACTTCTAGAAGATTTGACACTTTCTTGGGAAAGAGGTGCCCATCTTAACAAATTAAGTTCCACTTACTTGCAGCAGGCCAGAGTGAGCTGACCGTGTACTATATTATGTTTGTACGCTAGAAACTCCATTCCACGGGCAATTTGCCGCATGTAGTCCACCAGCCGAAGTAAAGTGACACCCTGGAAGTAATAGGTGCAGGTTTAAGCAATATTATATAAGGTATCTAAATCAACATACGTCATGGGCGACGAATACCATTGTATTTTCAAATGTCAGATATCTAACAGATTTAGACAGATTCTACCCAAGCAAATTAAAACTCGGCCAAACATGTTTAAACTATTAACTTTATTTACATTCATTCATGGACCAACAGTGAGTAAACTTGCAATTTTTTGTTTCTAGTAAACCGCCTATATTCTTTGTGATTTGTATTTAATGTTATCTTCCTACTAATTACTATACTCTTTTTGTTTTTAATTCTCACAAATATATAGAACAGGATGTTGTATTTTTAATACCTGTCGTCTTCTGGACGGATACTTCGTTTGTACATATAACAGAGTTTTTATTTTTATAATTTTGTATTGTAAGCTCACAGACTGTGATGTCTAATGCTAATAAATCATATCAACAACTACCCAGACTAAATGTTGGGTGAATGTTGGGTGAATGTCTCAATCAATCAATCAATCAATCAATCAATCAATCAATCAATCAATCAATCAATCAATCAATCAATCAATCAATCAATCAATCAATCAATCAATCAATCAATCAATCAATCAATCAATCAATCAATCAATCAATCAATCAATCAATCAATCAATCAATCAATCAATCAATCAATCAATCAATCAATCAATCAATCAATCAATCAATCGCCTAATCCAAGAAACGATAAATGTTAAATATTTTTTTTTTACAAATTTAATCAAAACACATGCTAATGTAGCATATTGAATGCTCATTCTACTTAAAATGTTCTCTTGTGAACAAAACGGAGTTGACATACCTTTAGCGATGATAGGTAGTCCCTAATATCAGCGTATTCTGGCACAAACTCAGAGATAATGAATGCTCCCATCTGCTCGTCCAGTGACACTCCCTTCAGTCTCAGCACATTCTCGTGCTTCAGATCACGACTCCGTACAGCATTCTCCACTAGTACACTCATGTCATGTTCACCTGAATACAAACAAATATACATCATGGCTCCGTACAGCATTCTCCACTAGTACACTCATGTCATGTTTACCTGAATACAAACAAATATACATCATGGCTCCGTACATCATTCTCCACTAGTACACTCATGTCATGTTCACCTGAATACAAACAAATATACATCATGGCTCCGTACATCATTCACCACTAGTACACTCATGTCATGTTCACCTGAATACAAACAAATATACATCATGGCTCCGTACAGCATTCTCCACTAGTACACTCATGTCATGTTTACCTGAATACAACAAATATACATCATGGCTCCGTACATCATTCTCCACTAGTACACTCATGTCATGTTTACCTGAATACAACAAATATACATCATGGCTCCGTACATCATTCTCCACTAGTACACTCATGTCATGTTTACCTGAATACAATAAATATACATCATGGCTCCGTACATCATTCTCCACTAGTACACTCATGTCATGTTTACCTGAATACAATAAATATACATCATGGCTCCGTACAGCATTCTCCACTAGTACACTCATGTCATGTTTACCTGAATACAATAAATATACATTTTGGCTCCGTACATCATTCTCCACTAGTACACTCATGTCATGTTTACCTGAATATACAACAAATATACATCATGGCTCCGTACAGCATTCTCCACTAGTACACTCATGTCATGTTTACCTGAATACAATAAAAATACACCATGGCTCCGTACAGCATTCTCCACTAGTACACTCATGTCATGTTTACCTGAATACAATAAATATACATCATGGCTCCGTACAGCATTCTCCACTAGTACACTCATGCCATGCTTACCTGAATACAAATAAATATACAGCATGGCTTCGTACAGCATTCTCCACTAGCACATGCATGTCATGTTTACCTGAATACAAAGAAATATACATCATGGCTCCGTACATCATTCTCCACTAGTACACATATGTCATGTTTACCTGAATACAATGAATATACATTTTGGCTCCGTACAGCAGTCTCCACTAGTACACTCATGTCATGTTTACTGAATATACAGCAAATATACACAGTGGACTTGTTTGCAACAAATTAAAATAACTTTCAAAAATGAAAACCCCCACCAAACTGCCAAGACATTCACCCATTGTCTACGACGCTGGGTCAACATTGACTCTGAATCACACGTTTTTAATTTTCAGTCACTTGAAGTTGTGTCTCGGCGATCCACAAATTCAAGTCACTGAAAATTATGTGTATTTTGTGAAATTATTTGTGTTTAAACAGCAAATTACCGTGGTACGTGTCCGAGCTGACGTGGTGCAGCATCACTGGCTTCTTAGACATGTGGTCCTTCTTCCACATGTCAGCATAGTACACCCGCCCAAATGTACCTGTAAAACATACCACAAACATAGTACACCCGACAAAATGTACCTGTAAAACAACAAAACCATAGTACACCCGACCAAATATCCCTGTAAAACATAGCATAAACATAGTATACCCGACCAAATGTACCTGTGAAATATAACAAAAACATAGCACATTCTGCCAAATGTACCTGAAAAAACATAACACAAACATAGTACACCCGACCAAATGTACCTGTAAAACAAACAAGAAAACATCGTACATCCGAACAAATGTACCTGAAAAACATAACAAAAACATAGACCAGACCAAATGTATCTGAAAAACATAGCACAAACATAGTACACCCAACCAAATGTTTCTGTAAAACATAATAAAAAGATTCGGCCAGATGCACCCGTAAAACATAAAATACTATAGTACACCCAACCAAATGTACCTGTGAAGTGTGAACCATAGCAAGAATATACCTGCAAAACATAACAAAAGCATAGTACACCCGTCCAAATGTACCTGTAAAACATAAAATAACATAGTACATCCGTCCAAATGTACCTGTAAAACATAAAATAACATAGTACACCGGTCCAAATGTACCTGTAAACCATAAAATAACATAGTACACCCGTCAAAATGTACCTGTATAACATAAAACACCATATACCAACTAAATGTACCTGTGAAGTGCGAACCATCCATGGCAAAATACATAGTACACCCGACCTAATGTACATGTGAAACATTAAAAGAACCGTAGTACTCCCGACTGTAAAACATAACAAAAACATAGTACACCCGACCTAATGTACATGTGAAACAATAAAAAACCGTAGTACTCCCGACTGTAAAACATAACAAAAACATAGTACACCCGACCTAATGTACATGTGACACATTAAAAAACCGTAGAACTGCCGACTGTAAACATAACAAAAACATAGTACACCCGACCTAATGTACATGTGAAACATTAAAAGAACCGTAGTACTCCCGACTGTAAAACATAACAAAAACATAGTACACCCGACCTAATGTACATGTGAAACATTAAAAGAACCGTAGTACTCCCGACTGTAAAACATAACAAAAACATAGTACACCCGACCTAATGTACATGTGAAACATTAAAAGAACCGTAGTACTCCCGACTGTAAAACATAACAAAAACATAGTACACCCGACCTAATGTACATGTGAAACATTAAAAGAACCGTAGTACTCCCGACTGTAAAACATAACAAAAACATAGTACACCCGACCTAATGTACATGTGAAACATTAAAAGAACCGTAGTACTCCCGACTGTAAAACATAGCAAAAACATAGTACACCCGACCTAATGTACATGTGACACATTAAAAAACCGTAGAACTGCCGACTGTAAACATAACAAAAACATAGTACACCCGACCTAATGTACATGTGAAACATTAAAAGAACCGTAGTACTCCCGACTGTAAAACATAACAAAAACATAGTACACCCGACCTAATGTACATGTGAAACATTAAAAGAACCGTAGTACTCCCGACTGTAAAACATAGCAAAAACATAGTACACCCGACCTAATGTACATGTGAAACATTAAAAAAACCCGTAGTACTCCCGACTGTAAAACATAGCAAAAACATAGTACACCCGGCAAAATGTACTTGTAAAACATAACATAACATAGTACACCCGACCAAATGTATCTGTAAAACATAGCAAAAACATAGTACACCCGATCAAATGCACCTGAAAAACATAAAACAAAAACATAATACACCAGACCAAATTCACCTGTCTACGTGTCAAACAAAACACAAACAAGACCGGGCGAACGAACGGATGGACAGATAACTCGAAAACATAATACTTCAGCTCGCTCCGCAGAGAAGGCCCAGAACATAGTAGGCTAACGCCTGACCAAATGTCTCTGTAAAACATAACACAAACATAGTAGGCCTACACCCGACCAAAAATGTTTCCAAAAATAAACAAACATAGTATACCCGACCAGTTGTATCTGTTAAATATAACACCATAAAACATATTACACCCGATAAAATGTACATAACATCACAAACACACTACATCCGCCAAATGTAAATTCCAAAAAAACATTGTCAACATAGCAGACACGACCAAATGTACCTGTCAAAAATTAAAGAAACTTAGTTTACCCGACCAAATGTACGTGACAAACATAACACCACAAAAAAAATAGTACAGCATACACACACAATTATCATTGGACACAAATTATTAGAGCCCTTTTCATAAGACCTTTAAGAAACAGATACATATATATTTTAACAATAATTAGTTTTTCTGCTGATATTTAGATGAGAAGTAGACATTTTAAATTCGGCCTTTGTCTAAAGGACGCATGTAGTAATTTTAGCATGTTTTCATTTTATTCAGGCAAATTATCTTCTGTGTCTAGATTTAGCCTACCTTCGGTGATCGGGTCAGCCAAATTAAGTCTGTTTCTGGGCACATAATGGTCAGGGGCCGCAACCTCCAAGACGGCTTCAGACGCGTCAGACTTCACTCTCGCCTTTAAATCCGGAACATCTGCAACATAGCTAATCTAACCAGTATTGTTTATCATGAAGGTTACATTATAGACTGGAATGTGTAGGTTATGGTCCACATAGCTAATCTAACCAGTATTGTTTATCATGAAGGTTACATTATAGACTGGAATGTGTAGATTATGGTCCACATAGCTAATCTAACCAGCATTGTTCATCATGAAGGTTACATTATAGACTGGAATGTGTAGGTTATGGTCCACATCGCTAATCTAACCAGTATTGTTTATCATGAAGGTTACATTATACACTGGAATGTGTAGGTTATGGTCCTATTGAACGACGCGGCTTCAGGTTCAAATAAAATGACTTAGCGGGGAAAAGGTTAATCAACCTTTTGCATTCATACATCACGAATCAATATTTGAAAGGAAATGTGTCATCCATCAATGGAAAGAGAGGAGAAATATATCGTAGGTAATAGGACCAGAGCATGGTAAAGTCGTAATCCAAGAGAAACGACAAATGAATTAACTAGCAAAATTATTTCGCATCGCGTCAGCCCTGCACTTGAAATGCGCCCTTTTTGTTCTTTCAAGCTGGCGATATGGTAGGTATACTGCTAAAGTACAGTTAGAACAATACTACTGACACCACTTCGCACATCACCTTAGTGAAATATGTAAAATCAGGATAGCACACCAGGGGCGGATTCAGGAAAGAATCCAATAGGGTTCCAATAAAAATATATATTACACGTATATATATATATATATATATATATATATATATATATATATATATATATATATACTTAAACTAACTAGGTTGTTGGGACTTGCTGGTTAAACATTGATATTGGGACCAAGCAGAACCACTGGCGGCAGGACGTCAGTATTTTTTGTATGTATTGGGTTCAATCAGTTAAATATAATATTAACATTATATATGCCACTTTTTTCATTTTTTCGGATGCTTACGGAAGGTATACAGTTTCATTGTAAAACATAACTACTGGCACACAGTCCCAATACCATTAAAATATTATTGGTACTTCATTAAGAGTTATTGGGACACCCTGAGTAATTAGGTTTACAAAGTGTGCAGTGCAGCGAGCCCCACATCACCAAGATATCAGAATATCATATTATTTCTGCTATATTAACAATCCGATGCCTAGAGTATCACATGCCTAATTTAGTTAATTAGAGGTGATCGCAGACGTCATTTATGTGTAAGTCCCAATAATATATACATAGTATCAAATCAGTAAGGTATATATAATGGTGAGTAGGCCTGTATATTAGTGCTTCATTTTACTAACACAAGGGTATTTGCATGATAATACTAATTCTATATTTTCATTATGGGGCTAGACAATTATATCGCTCATAATATGCTAAACTTCTGGGGGCAATACTGTCATAATGCTCATGTGTCACCCTTTGTGGTCCAGAGTTTCACGTATATTATTTATTTAATCCACTGTGGACTCAACTATCAAGTGTTTTTTCATGTTAACCTTTGGGTGCCTAGAGTATCACATATATTACCAATCTGGAAGCTAGAGACAATCATATTTCTTCTATACTAACCTTCTGATGCCTAGAGTATCATATCTCTTGATTAAATTATTAACCCTCTGCGAACTAAAGTACGGTAACACATGTATTGACCTTCTGGGATCCAGACTATCACGTATCTCAATTATTAACCCTATGCGAACTAGACTAGCATATTTGTTAACCTTTGGATGCCTAGAGTATCACATGGCTTATATTTTACTATTACTTGGTCATCGGTCTATTACTAATACTATTACAGGTATTGCCAGTCTAACATGTGTAAAATGGTGGGCCACCCGCGAAGACGTTGGGCCGACGTTGTACAAATGTTATACAAATGTTGTGTGTTTGCTGGGAACATGTTTAGACTTTTTAAAATACACTTTAGGGCATAAAATAAACCTTCGGACCAAAAAGTGTCATTAACCATACAATTTAGTGTCATTTCATCATTGACGATACAATTTAGTGTCATTACATTCAACAATTTAATGTATATTTAGAGAAGAGAATAATATTGCTCATTTTGCCTAAAATAAGGTTATTTTCTTAAGTATTCGAAGTCTTTTCTTAATGCCAACAAAAATAACCAATAATAATACAGGCCATCGCAGAAGTCAACTAGCTTGTGCCACAATAAAGTGTACATGGTCCCAAAAGTTATATAAGTATATAGTAGAGTCTACTATTCATCGATTTATCTACTTTTATGGTATCTCTAATTCAAACCTTTTCAAAATAGCCAAAAAACGAGAGTCTTCAAAGAATTAGAGGTCATCAGAGACGTCATTTATCTATATGTCCCAATAATATGTATATGGTCCCAATAAGATATATACAGAGACGACATTTATCTATATGTCCCAATAATATATATATGGTCCCAATAAGATATATACAGAAACGTTATTTATCTATATGTCCCAATAATATGTATATAGGGTCCCAATAAGATATACAGAGACGTCATTTATCTATATGTCCCAATAATATATATATAGTCCCAATAAGATATAAACAAGGGTTAGTATACTAGTACTTGATTTTACAAACACAAGGCTATTAAATACAAATTCCATATTTTCAAAATGACACAAAATTAACTGTAAATCCTTACTGATTTAGAATATATCTCGATGATCACCTACCTAGATTTACTTTGAATACGTATGGTCAAGTAGATATATAGATATATAAAACTTCTAATGCGCCTAAATCCCTGTATGACAAGCTCAGAGGCGCTTCAAACCAAATCATATTCAAGAATCGTGTCCATGGTCAGTCAAAGTCATCAGAGTGAGAGCAACTATTAGGATGCAAAACAAGATGCAAAGAAGAGTGTTTTTAATTTTTTGCGGAAGATGGAAAACGTCTCAGCTGTTCGTACTTCTGCAGGAAGGGAATTCCAGAGGTATGGAGCAACAACAGCACGAAAAAGCACGAGAACCAGCCTTGGTTTTAGGAGAGCGAGGTCGAATAAGCTCTGTAGTTCCTGAGGCACGGGTTCTTTGTTTTTCTGACAATGACAATAATTCTCGAAGGTAGACAGGCTGATTAGTATGGAGTGTTTTATATACCAGAGTGTTAATTTTGAAAACAATCCTGTACTTGATTTTGCGCCAATGTAACGATTTGAGAACAGGTGTTATATGGCATAACTTAGATACATACGACTTGAGCTAATGAGTTTTGCACTCGCTGTAACTGTTTCATGTATTTGTCATAAACATTAAAAAATAGAGAATCCAGTAGGATGGGTGTGTGAGCAAAGAACGGGTTTGTGAGCAGTAGGATATGACTGCGACTATTAGGACAAGTGTGCGAAACGTAGGACGAGTGTGTGACCAGTAGAACGGGCTTGTGAGCAGTAGGACGAGTGTACGACCAGTAGGATAGGTGCTCGACAAGTAGGGCGGCTGTGTGAGCAGTAAGACAGGTGTGTGACCAGTAGGGCGGGTGTGTGAGCAGTAGGGCGGGTGATCATGTTTGAGCAGTAAGACGGGTGTTTGACCAGTAGGACGGGTGTGTGAGCAGTAGGATGGGTGTGCGACCAGTAGGGTGGGTGTGCGACCAGTAGGGCGGGTGTTCGACCAGGAGGATGGGTGTGCGACAAGTAGGACGGGTGTATGAGTAGTAAGACGGGTGTGTGTCCAGTAGGATGGGGGTGTGAGCAGTCAGACGGGTGTGTGACCAGTACGACGGGTTTGTGACCAGTAAGACGGGTGTGTGAGCAGTAAGATATAATATGTAAGGTAGTGTATACTATTCCTCGATTTATTTATTGTGAGGTTCTTTCTAATATCATAGTAGCTCTAATTCGAACTTTTTCTTAATATCTAAAAAAACGATTCTTAAAAGAATTAAACGAAATCCTAGAAGTCATTTATCTGTACGTCCCAATAATATATACATGGTCCCAATAAAATATATACAAGAGTTAGTAGGGCTATACTAGTACTTAAATTCACAAACACAAGGCTATGTTCATAATAATACTAATTAAATATTTTTATCATGACAGAAAAATTAACTAAGAGTCCTTAAAAAATAAAAATATCTGTGTTTCAATTACGTATCGAAGGTCCTAAAAAGATATGAATAGGGAAGAGTATACTGGTGCTGGATTTAACTGAGACAATGCTATTTTGATAATAATACTAATTCCTGACACAAATAAGAAAATAAACGCTACATGGACTAGATTATCATATTTATGCTATATTAACCTTCTGATCCCTACAGTCCATAGTTCACACGTGTTATTTACTAACCCTCTGCGGACTAGAGTATCACATGTTTCCAGGGGCGAGCCAATCATGACTCATGTCTAAACACTGTGGGGCTAGACAGTTATATCGCTCATAATATTTTAAACTTCTGGGGGCTATAGTATCACATTGCTCTTGTGTCAGCCTTTGTGGTCCAGAGTTCCACGTATATTATTTATTTAATCCTCTGTGGACTAGACTATCAAGTTTATTTTATGTTACCCTTTGGGTGCCTAGAGTGTCACATATATTACCTATCTGGAGGCTAGAGACTATCATATTTCTTCTATACTAACCTTCTGATGCCTAGAGTATCATATCTCTTAATCTAATTATTAACCCTCTGCGAACTAGAGTAGCACATGTATTGGCCCTCTGGTGTCCAGACTATCACATGTCCCAATTATTAACCCTATGCGAACTAGACCAGCATATTTGTTACCTTTGGATGCCTAGAGTATCACATGGCTTATATTTTAGCTGGTGGCTGGACTATCACGTGTATATCAGGTTTAGAACGTCACGTGTATTTTGTATTATCATCAGAGACGTCATTTATCTATATGTCCCAATAATATATATATGGTCCCAATAAGATATATACAGGGACGTCATTTTTCTATGTGTCCCAATAATATATATATGGTCCCAATAAGATATACAGAGACTTAATTTATATATATGTCCCAATAATATATATATATGGTCCCAATAAGATATACACAAAGGCGTCATTTATCTATGTGTCCCAATAATATATATATGGTCCCAATAAGATATACAGAGACGACATTTATCTATATGTCCCAATAATATATATATGGTTCCAATAAGACATATACAAGGGTTAGTATACTAGTGCTTGATTTTGCAAACACAAGGCTATTAAATACTAAATCAATATTTTCATAATGACACAAAAATTAACTGTAAATCCTTACTGATTTACAGTATATCTCGGTAATCATCTGACTAGATTTACTTTGCATACGTATGGTCAAGTAGATAGATAGATATATAAAACTTCTAATGCGCCTAAATCCCTGTATGACAAGCTCAGAGGCGCGTCAAACCAAATCATAGTCAAGAATCGTGTCCATGGTCAGTCAATGTCATCAAAGTGAGAGCAACATGAGGTCAAACTATTAGGATGGATAACAAGATGCAAAGAAGTGTGTCTTTAATTTTTTGTGGAAGATGGAATACGTCTCAGCTGTTCGTACTTCTGCAGGAAGGGAATTCCGGAGGTATGGAGCAGCAACAGCACGAAAAAGCATAAGAACCAGCCTCTGTTTTAGGAGAGTGAGGTCGAATAAGCTCTCTAGTTCCTGAGGCACGGGTTCTTTGTTTTTCTGACAATGACAATAATTATCTAAGGTAGACAGGCTGATTAGTATGGAGTGTTTTATATACCAGAGTGTTAATTTTGAAAACAATTCTGTACTTGATTTTGAGCCAATCCAACGAATGGAGAACAGGTGGTATATGGCAGAGCTAATGAGTTTTGCACTCACTGTAACTGTTTCATGTATTTGTCATCAACAATAAAAAGTAGAGAATTACAGTAGGATGGGTGCTGAGCAAAGAACGGGTTTGTGATCAGTGGGATGTGTCTGCGACTAGTAGGACGGGTTTTTGAGCAGTAGGGTGGGTGTGCGACCAGTAGGGCAGGTGTGCGACCAGTAGGACGGGTGTTCGACCAGGAGGATGGGTGTGCGACAAGTAGGACGGGTGTATCAGCAGTAAGACGGATGTGTGTCCAGTAGGATGGGTGTGTGAACAGTAGGGCGGTTGATCGTGTTTGAGCAGTAAGACGAGTGTGTGACCAGTAGGACGGGTGTATGAGTAGTAGGATGGGTGTGCGACCAGTAGGGCGGGTGTGCGACCGGTAGGGCGGGTGTTCGACCAAAATGATGGGTGTGCGACAAGTATGACGGGTGTATGAGCAGTAAGACGGGTGTGTGTCCAGTAGGATGAGGGTATGAGCAGTAAGACGGGTGTGTGACCAGTAGGACGGGTGTGTGACCAGTAAGACATAATATTTAAGGTAGTCTATACTATTCCTCGATTTTTTTAATGTGAGGTTCTTTCTAATATTATAGTAACTCTAATTCGAACTTTTTCTTAATATCTAACAAAAACGATTCTTAAAATAATTAAACGAAATCGTAGAAGTCATTGATCTATATGTCCCAATAATATATACATGGTCCCAATAAGATATATACAAGGGTTAGTAGGGCTATACTAGTACTTAAATTCACAAACACAAGGCTATGTTCATAATAATACTAATAAAATATTTTTATCATGACAGAAAAGTTAACTAAGAGTCCTTAAAGAATTAAAATATATGTGTTTCAAATACGTATACAAGGTCTTAAAAAAGATATACATAGCGAAGAGTATACTGGTGCTGGATTTAACTGAGACAATGCTATTTTGATGATAATACTAATTCCTGACACAAATAAGAAAATAAACGCTACATGGACTAGATTATCATATTTATGCTATATTAACCTTCTGATCCCTACAGTCTATCAAGTTTCTTTTATGTTACCTTTTGGGTGCCTAGAGTATCACATATATTACCTATCTGGAGGCTAGAGACTATCACATTTCTTCTATACTAACCTTCTGATGCCTATAGTATCATATCTCTTAATTTAATTATAAACCCTCTGCGAACTAGAGTAACACATGTATTGGCTCTTCTGGTGTCCAGACTATCACATGTCTCAATTATTAACCCTATGCGAACTAGACCAGCATATTTCTTACCTTTGGATGCCTAGAGTATCACATGGCTTATATTTTAGCTGGTGGCTGGACTATCGCGTGTATATCAGGTTTAGAACATCACGTGTATTATGTATTATCATCAGAGACGTCATTTATCTATATGTCCCAATAATATATATATGGTCCCAATAAGATATATACAGAGACGTCATTTATCTATGTGTCCCAATAATATATATATGGTCCCAATAAGATATATACAGAGACGTCATTTATCTATATGTCCCAATAATATATATAAGGTCCCAATAAGATATATACAAGGGTTAGTATACTAGTGCTTGATTTGACAAACACAAGGCTATTAAATACTAAATCAATATTTTCATAATGACACAAAAATTAACTGTAAATCACTACTGATTTACAGTATATCTCGGTAATCACCTACCTGGATTAACTTTGAATACGTATGGTCAAGTAGATAGATAGATATATAAAACTTCTAATGCGCCTAAATCCCTGTATGACAAGCTCAGATGCGCATCAAACCAAATCCTATTCAAGAATCGTGTCCATGGTCAGTCAATGTCGTCAAAGTGAGATCAACATGAGGTCAAACTATTAGGATGGATAACAAGATGCAAAGAAGTGTGTCTTTAATTTTTTGCGGAAGATGGAATACGTCTCAGCTGTTCGTACTTCTGCAAGAAGGGAATTCCAGAGGTATGGAGCAACAACAGCACGAACAAGCATAAGAACCAGCCTCGGTTTTAGGAGAGCGAGGTCGAATAAGCTGTCTAGTTCCTGAGGCACGGGTTCTTTGTTTTTCTGACAATGACAATAATTCTCTAAGGTAGACATGCTCATTAGTATGGAGTGTTTTATATACCAGAGTGTTAATTTTGAAAACAATTCTGTACTTGATTTTGGGCCAATGTAACGAATGGAGAACAGGTGTTATATAGCAGAACTTAGATGTCTTACATACGACTCGAGCTGATGAGTTTTGCACTCGCTGTAGCTGTTTCATGTATTTGTTATCGACATTAAAAAGTAGAGAATTCCAGTAGGATGGGTGTGTGAGCAAAGAACGGGTTTGTGAGTAGTAGGGTTGGTGTGTGAGCAGAAAAACGGGTTTGTGATCAGTAGGATATGTGTGCGACTAGTAGGACGGGTGTGCGAAAAGTGGGACGAATGTGTGACCAGTAGAACGGGTTTGTGAGCAGTAGGACGGGTGTACGACCAGTAGGATGGGTGTGCGACAAGTAGGACGGAAGTGTGAGCAGTAAGACGTGTGTGTGAGCAGTAGGACAGGGGTATGAGCTGTAAGACTGGTGTGTGAGCAGTAGAACGTTTTTTTGATCAGTAGGATGGGTGTGCGACTACTATAACGGGTGTGCGACCAGTAGGATGGGTGTACGATAAGTAGGGCGGGTGTATGACCACTGTAAGACGGGTGTGTGAGCAGTAGGGCGGGTGTGCGACCAGTAGGACGGGTGTACGATGGAATACGTCTCAGTTGTTCGTACTTCTGCAGGAAGGGAATTCCAGAGGTATGGAGCAACAACAGCACGAAAAAGCATAAGAACCAGCCTCGGTTTTAGGAGAGCGAGGTCGAATAAGCTGTCTAGTTTCTGAGGCACGGGTTCTTTGTTTTTCTGACGATGACAATAATTCTCTAAGGTAGACAGGCTGATTAGTATGGAGTGTTTTATATACCAGAGTGTTAATTTTGAAAACAATTCTGTACTTGATTTTTAGCCAATGTAACGAATGGAGAACAGGTGTTATATGGCAGAACTTAAATGTCTTACATACGATTCGAGCTAATGAGTTTTGCACTCGCTGCAACTGTTTTATGTATTTGTCATCAACATTAAAAAGTAGAGAATTGCAGTAGGATGGGTGCTGAGCAAAGAACGGGTTTGTGAGTAGTAGGGCGGGTGTGTGAGCAGTAGAATGGGTTTGTGATCAGTAGGATATGTGTGCGACTAGAAGGACGGGTGTGCGAAAAGTGGGACGAGTGTGTGACAAGTAGAACGGGTTTGTGAGCAGTAGGACGGGTGTACGACCAGTAGGATGGGTGTGCGACAAGTAGGACGGATGTGTGAGCAGTAAGACGGGTGTGTGAGCAGTAGGACAGGGGTATGAGCTGTAAGACTGGTGTGTGAGCAGTAGAACGTTTTTTTGATCAGTAGGATGGGTGTGCGACTAGTATAACGGGTGTGCGACCAGTAGGATGAGTGTACGATAAGTAGGACGGTGTGTGACCACTGTAAGACCGGTGTGTGAGCAGTAGGGCGGGTGTGCGACCAGTAGGACGGGTGTACGATCAGTGGGATGGGTGTGCGACAAGTAGGACTGGTGTATAAGCAGTAAGATAGGTGTGTGAGTAATAGAACGGGTTTGTGACCAGTGGGACGAGTGTGCGAAAAGTAGGACGGGTGTGGGAGCAGTAGGACGTGTGTATGACCAGTAGGATGGGTGTGTGACCAGTAAGACGGGTGTGTGACCGGTAGGACGAGTGTGTGACCAGAAGGATGGGTGTGTGACCAGTAGGATGGGTGTGTGAGCAGAAGGACGGGTGTGTGACCAGTAGGACGAGTGTGTGACCAGAAGGACGGGTGTGTGACCAGTAGGACGGGTGTGTGACCAGTAGGACGGGTATGTGACCAGTAGGACGGGTATGTGACCAGTAGGACGAGTGTGTGAGTAGTAGGACGGGTGTGTGACCAGTAGGACGGATATGTGACCAGTAGGACGGGTATGTGACCAGTAAGACGGGTGTGTGACCGGTAGGACGAGTGTGTGACCAGAAGGATGGGTGTGTGACCAGTAGGACGGGTGTGTGATCAGTAGGACAGGTATGTGACCAGTAGGACGGGTATGTGACCAGTAGGACGAGTGTGTGAGCAATAGGACGGGTGTGTGACCAGTAGGACGGGTGTGTGACCAGTAACCGGTTGTGTGAGCTGTAGGGCAGGTTAGTGACCAGTAGAACGGGTGTGTGACCAGTAGGATGGGTGTTTGAGCAGCAGAACGGGTTTGTGAACAGTAGACGGGTGTGCGACAAGTAGAACGGGTTTGTGAGCAGTAGGACGGGTGTACGACCAGTAGGATGGGTGTGCGACAAGTAGGACGGATGTGTGAGCAGTAAGACGGGTGTGTGAGCAGAAGGACAGGGGTATGAGCTGTAAGACTGGTGTGTGAGCAGTAGAACGTTTTTTTGATCAGTAGGATGGGTGTGCGACTAGTATAACGGGTGTGCGGCCAGTAGGATGAGTGTACGATAAGTAGGACGGTGTGTGACCACTGTAAGACCGGTGTGTGAGCAGTAGGGCGGGTGTGCGACCAGTAGGACGGGTGTACGATCAGTGGGATGGGTGTGCGACAAGTAGGACTGGTGTATAAGCAGTAAGATAGGTGTGTGAGTAATAGAACGGGTTTGTGACCAGTGGGACGAGTGTGCGAAAAGTAGGACGGGTGTGGGACCAGTAGGACGTGTGTATGACCAGTAGGATGGGTATGTGACCAGTAAGACGGGTGTGTGACCGGTAGGACGAGTGTGTGACCAGAAGGATGGGTGTGTGACCAGTAGGACGGGTGTGTGACCAGTAGGACGGATATGTGACCAGTAGGACGGGTATGTGACCAGTAAGACGGGTGTGTGACCGGTAGGACGAGTGTGTGACCAGAAGGATGGGTGTGTGACCAGTAGGACGGGTGTGTGATCAGTAGGACAGGTATGTGACCAGTAGGACGGGTATGTGACCAGTAGGACGAGTGTGTGAGCAATAGGACGGGTGTGTGACCAGTAGGACGGGTGTGTGACCAGTAGGACGGGTGTGTGACCAGTAGGACGGGTATGTGACCAGTAGGACGGGTATGTGAATAGTAGGACGAGTTTGTGAGCAGTAGGACGGGATTGTGACCAGTAGGACGAGTGTGTGACCAGTAACCGGTTGTGTGAGCTGTAGGGCAGGTTAGTGACCAGTAGAACGGGTGTGTGACCAGTAGGATGGGTGTTTGAGCAGCAGAACGGGTTTGTGAACAGTAGACGGGTGTGCGACAAGTAGAACGGGTTTGTGAGCAGTAGGACGGGTGTACGACCAGTAGGATGGGTGTGCGACAAGTAGGACGGATGTGTGAGCAGTAAGACGGGTGTGTGAGCAGTAGGACAGGGGTATGAGCTGTAAGACTGGTGTGTGAGCAGTAGAACGTTTTTTTTTATCAGTAGGATGGGTGTGCGACTAGTATAACGGGTGTGCGACCAGTAGGATGAGTGTACGATAAGTAGGACGGTGTGTGACCACTGTAAGACCGGTGTGTGAGCAGTAGGGCGGGTGTGCGACCAGTAGGACGGGTGTATAAGCAGTAAGATAGGTGTGTGAGTAATAGAACGGGTTTGTGACCAGTGGGACGAGTGTGCGAAAAGTAGGACGGGTGTGGGACCAGTAGGACGTGTGTATGACCAGTAGGACGGGTATGTGACCAGTAAGACGGGTGTGTGACCGGTAGGACGAGTGTGTGACCAGAAGGATGGGTGTGTGACCAGTAGGACGGGTGTGTGACCAGTAGGACGGATATGTGACCAGTAGGACGGGTATGTGACCAGTAAGACGGGTGTGTGACCGGTAGGACGAGTGTGTGACCAGAAGGATGGGTGTGTGACCAGTAGGACGGGTGTGTGATCAGTAGGACAGGTATGTGACCAGTAGGACGGGTATGTGACCAGTAGGACGAGTGTGTGAGCAATAGGACGGGTGTGTGACCAGTAGGACGGGTGTGTGACCAGTAGGACGGGTGTGTGACCAGTAGGACGGGTATGTGACCAGTAGGACGGGTATGTGAATAGTAGGACGAGTTTGTGAGCAGTAGGACGGGATTGTGACCAGTAGAACGGGTGTGTGACCAGTAACCGGTTGTGTGAGCTGTAGGGCAGGTTAGTGACCAGTAGAACGGGTGTGTGACCAGTAGGATGGGTGTTTGAGCAGCAGAACGGGTTTGTGAACAGTAGACGGGTGTGCGACAAGTAGAACGGGTTTGTGAGCAGTAGGACGGGTGTACGACCAGTAGGATGGGTGTGCGACAAGTTGGACGGATGTGTGAGCAGTAAGACGGGTGTGTGAGCAGTAGGACAGAGGTATGAGCTGTAAGACTGGTGTGTGAGCAGTAGAACGTTTTTTTGATCAGTAGGATGGGTGTGCGACTAGTATAACGGGTGTGCGACCAGTAGGATGAGTGTACGATAAGTAGGACGGTGTGTGACCACTGTAAGACCGGTGTGTGAGCAGTAGGGCGGGTGTGCGACCAGTAGGACGGGTGTACGATCAGTGGGATGGGTGTGCGACAAGTATGACTGGTGTATAAGCAGTAAGATAGGTGTGTGAGTAATAGAACGGGTTTGTGACCAGTGGGACGGGTGTGCGAAAAGTAGGACGGGTGTGGGAGCAGTAGGACGTGTGTATGACCAGTAGGATGGGTGTATTACCAGTAAGACGGGTGTGTGACCGGTAGGACGAGTGTGTGACCAGAAGGATGGGTGTGTGACCAGTAGGACGGGTGTGTGACCAGTAGGACGGATATGTGACCAGTAGGACGGGTATGTGACCAGTATGTGACCGGTAGGACGAGTGTGTGACCAGAAGGATGGGTGTGTGACCAGTAGGACGGGTGTGTGATCAGTAGGACAGGTATGTGACCAGTAGGACGGGTATGTGACCAGTAGGACGAGTGTGTGAGCAATAGGACGGGTGTGTGACCAGTAGGACGGGTGTGTGACCAGTAGGACGGGTGTGTGACCAGTAGGACGGGTGTGTGACCAGTAGGACGGGTATGTGACCAGTAGGACGGGTATGTGAATAGTAGGACGAGTGTGTGATCAGTAGGACAGGTATGTGACCAGTAGGACGGGTATGTGACCAGTAGGACGAGTGTGTGAGCAATAGGACGGGTGTGTGACCAGTAGGACGGGTGTGTGACCAGTAGGACGGGTGTGTGACCAGTAGGACGGGTATGTGACCAGTAGGACGGGTATGTGAATAGTAGGACGAGTTTGTGAGCAGTAGGACGGGTATGTGAATAGTAGGACGAGTGTGTGACCAGTAGGACGGGTGTGTGACCAGTAGGACGGGTATGTGACCAGTAGGACGGGTATGTGAATAGTAGGACGAGTTTGTGAGCAGTAGGACGGGATTGTGACCAGTAGGACGGGTGTGTGACCAGTAACCGGTTGTGTGAGCTGTAGGGCAGGTTAGTGACCAGTAGAACGGGTGTGTGACCAGTAGGATGAGTGTTTGAGCAGCAGAACGGGTTTGTGAACAGTAGACGGGTGTGCGACAAGTAGGATGGGTTTGTGAGCAGTAGAACGGGTGTGTGAGCAGTAGGATGGGGGTGTGAACAGCAGAACGGATGTGTGAGCAGTAGGATGAGTGTGTGAGCAGTAGGACGGGTGTGTGACCAGTAGGATGGGTGTGTGACCAGTAGGACGGGTGTGTGACCAGTAGGACGGGTATGTGACCAGTAGGACGGGTATGTGAATAGTAGGACGAGTTTGTGAGCAGTAGGACGGGATTGTGACCAGTAGGACGGGTGTGTGACCAGTAACCGGTTGTGTGAGCTGTAGGGCAGGTTAGTGACCAGTAGAACGGGTGTGTGACCAGTAGGATGAGTGTTTGAGCAGCAGAACGGGTTTGTGAACAGTAGACGGGTGTGCGACAAGTAGGATGGGTTTGTGAGCAGTAGAACGGGTGTGTGAGCAGTAGGATGGGGGTGTGAACAGCAGAACGGATGTGTGAGCAGTAGGATGAGTGTGTGAGCAGTAGGACGGGTGTGTGACCAGTAGGATGGGTGTGTGACCAGTAGAACGGGTTTGTGAGCAGTAGGATGGGTGTGTGCGCAGTAGGACGAGTGTGTGAGCAGTAGGACGGGCGTGTGACCGGTAGGACGGGTGTGTGACCAGTAGGATGGGTGTGTGACCAGTAGAACGGGTGTGTGAGCAGTAGGATGGGGGTGTGAACAGCAGAACGGGTTTGTGACCGGTAGGATGGGTGTGTGACCAGTAGAACGGGTGTGTGAGTAATAGGATGGGTGTGTGAGCAGTAGGACGGGTGTGTGACCAGAAGGATGGGTGTGTGACCAGTAGAACGGATGTGTGAGCAGTAGGATGAGTGTGTGAGCAGTAGGACGGGTGTGTGACCAGTAGGATGGGTGTGTGACCAGTAGAACGGGTTTGTGAGCAGTAGGATGGGTGTGTGCGCAGTAGGACGAGTGTGTGAGCAGTAGGACGGGTGTGTGACCGGTAGGATGGGTGTGTGACCAGTAGTACGGGTTTGTGAGCAGTAGGACGGGTTTGTGAACAGTAGACGGGTGTGTGACCAGTAGGATGGGTGTGTTAGTATTAAGTCGGGTGTGTGAGCAGTAGGACGGATGTGCGACCAGTAGCACGGGTGTGTGACCAGTAGGACGGATGTGTGAGCATTAAGACGGGTGTGTGACCAGTAGACGGATGTGTGAGCAGTAAGAATTTGATATTATTCACTAAAAAATGCAAACTTATGTTCTGAAAATGAAATATAATATAAATTACAATAATGTATGTGCATGTATCATCATATCAAGTATAAAGTATTCATACTTGACATGTTCCGCAGCACGTACTGGATATATCACGTTGTGGTTGCCAAATATTTAAGCTATACCATCACTATCACACACACTGTAAACTTATTCATATCAATGATTTCGGGCGCTTTTAAAACCCAGTTAGAGCTACAGAGTGACATTTTTTTCGAGGTTGTGTTTTAATATCACTTCACAATAAACTAACAATCAATTAAAATTGTGTCATCTCGTGTCAATGGGGTAACACATAATTTATTATAATAATTATTGAGTAACAGTTATACCATATCAAAGTTCATGTTCTAATTGCAAAATTCGAATCTAAAATCAAGGTAATATTTTAAAAAAGATTTTGTCTGCATGTGTTGCACATGCACACAACAACATTAGAAACACATGCGTTGTGTATATATATATATTTTTACTTTTAAGTCCGTTATATTTATCACATGTGAACATAAATGGGAAATTATGTTAAAAAATACAGAGCACAGTGCTGCTGTGCAAAGCCAAAAGGCAGTATCTGTCAACTTCACAAGTAAGCAGATACTGCCTTTGGGTTTTGAATAGCAGAATGCAGCTAATGAAATCATTAATCATTAGCAAAGAAATTGGATACTATCACATAGCAAGTGGATTATTGGTTCGTACCGAGCCAATTTTAGTGCAAGAAAAATATTTAATCCGCTTTGTACAAGTTTTATTTTATTTAGGCATTTTTCGAGACATGTAAAAAGGTAAACTAAAGGCTTCCAGCATGTTCTCAACTCTGATGTACAAATCGAAAAAATATTCCTAAAAAATATTACTACATATAATAAAACTTTCATTTTATCCAATATACATGTATCCACAATCATAAGGGAGCCATTAAGAATTCTACACAGAAACTAAAAACGAAGAAAAAAGAAATTACGAAACTACAAAGACAAAATACAAGTCATTTAGAAAAAAAAAATAGATTAAGACACGAAATATCTTGGCTGACAGACAAATTAAATCAACGGAATAAATCTGATGGTGAAACAACAGTAAATGAAAATACTGGGGATACTGATAATTCCGCGACTTTCACAACAGTGTCATACAAAAAACATTCCACCACAACGAAAGGCAAGAAACCCAGAAAGAAATCAACAAAGCAACCGCAATACATTGGGCGTACTACAGCATCTAGTCCTGTGCACACTGATGATAACGTGGTGATCACCAAAACTGAAGTCACAAATTTGAGGAAATTAGCAACTCCTAGGCCTGCGTTGGATCATACAAAATCAACCGAAACGAAGAGTGACGGTGATTTAACACCAGGTAAAACTACTTTGAAAAGCAGCTCTCTCGGAGCAGGCATAGGACGTAGATTTAAAAACGAGACAAGGAAAACCTGCTCTTATGTCAGACGTGGGGCAACAATCAACAGAATTAGTAACGACCTGGGAATTAATGACGGATACAAGGACAGTGATAAAATAGTTCTTCTTTGCGAAACTAATGATTGGCTAACAGTACACTTGGGCAAACTATTATTTCATATGACAATCTACTAGACCAGCCGTTATCATTGAACCATGATGCCCAGATATATGTTGCCGGTTTACCTCTGCGCTGGGACAAACCAGACATAAATGAAAACATTTTAAATTTTAATGCGTATCTTGAACATAAATCAAAAAAGACAGATAGAATCAATTATATGAACAACAACATCTTCACTCATTGCCGCAAAACCCATTACAGTGTGGACAAACTACATTTAAATAACCAAGGGAGAGACTTGATGGCACGAAATATTGAAATGGCGCTAAATTTTCACAAATCCAACGACACTCAACGGAGGTAATAAACAATCTGACTTTTCCAGATAACTCCGTACCCAAGAATTCGTCTGAGTGTCATCATGTGAATATACTGTCTTGGAACATTCGCGGAATAACAGATAAATTACAAAACAAACAGTTATGTGAGTACATTTGTCAGCATGATATTGTTTTTTTAGTTGAAAGCATGTTAAATTCACAGAAGTCTATTCAATTCGCAAGTTATACAGTTTATAATTTTGCGCGGACAGTGAGACATAAAAAAGCGAAGCGCTCCTCTGGTGGTATTGCTATTTTAATTGCTAATTGGCTAAACAAACATATCGAAATTAAAAGAGTTATTGAGTGTTTAGTGTGGATCATATTTAACGACTGTATTAATATAAATACTAACAAAAAACTAATGGTTGGTGTAGTTTATGTACCTCCGATAGATTCCAGTTATATTGGCATCAAGCAGGATATTTTTGACATTATTGAACTTGAATATAGCAAATATGTAAACAATCATGACATTTTTCTTTGTGGGGACTTCAATGCCCGCACCAGTAACCTACCGGACTTTATAACAGATGAATATACTGTGTGTAATGGTGGTCAGCCAAACTTTGTATGCTCTGATATCCTAGCTGATTCTCAGCGATATAACATGGATACCAAGGCGAATACCTACGGTAAACTGTTATTAGAACTTTGTAAAAATACAGGTCTTATTATTGTAAATGGTAGACTTTACCAGGATA
Organism: Flabesymbios commensalis; assembly: GCA_964017125.1. Classification (NCBI taxonomy): domain Eukaryota; kingdom Metazoa; phylum Annelida; class Polychaeta; order Terebellida; family Flabelligeridae; genus Flabesymbios; species Flabesymbios commensalis. The sequence continues at coordinate 48,215 of CAXHKU010000129.1, forward strand.
AACACAGAGGCTCTTCTACATTTTTTAATAGAAATGGGAGTGGTGTTATAGATTACATGCTATTTGAACCGAACTGTCTTCGTATGATAAAAAAAACTTTGCAATTATCTATAAATTAGTCGAATCTGATCATTGCCCGATCACGTTTAGCCTCAAAGCTCAGCCATTTTGCAATACAAATAAATCTATTAAAGCTTATGATCATGTGGCTGAGTATAAAGCTTATCATAAATATAGTTGGAATGTATCGCGAATTGACCAATATAAGTTATCTCTACGAAATGATGAGTGCATTAAGATAATAGATCATTTGACATTAAATGCCACCTCCGGCCGATCTGGAAACGTCTGCAACGTCAAAACCGACGTGATGCAACAATTGAACTACACCAATTTTATGATTGTTTTTTAAAACAAAGTGTGCCACCTACGGGCCAAAACGCTGGTATGAAACTCAAAATTATTCAAAAAGGAATACCCATCGATACATATAAAAATGACATATTCAATGACATTCTCAATGGTAAAATTCAAATGGACGAAGTAGAGAAAGCTCTAATCAATATAAAAAAAGGTAAAGCATCGGGAATTGACTTTATTTAATACCATTTTTGATTCAGCAGATTACCCAAAAAGACTGGGCGCAGGGGTTGATCTACCCAGTTCATAAAAAAGGCGATAAATCAGATGCACAAAACTACCGAAAAGTTTCTCTGATTCCATCTCTTGCTAAAGTTTTTGAATCTGTACTAGAAAATAGATTGTCATACAAAAACTTGTGTGCTGTGACGATGATCCCCTATAAAGAGGCTTCAAAAAGGATTGTAGGACATCAGATAACTTATTTGTGTTGTACAATCTCGTTGAAACGCAAAAATCACGTGAAAAACCGCTCTACGTTTGTTATATAGATTTGACCAAAGCTTTCGATTATTTAAACAGAGATGCACTTATCGTGAAACTGCAGCAGCGCAATGTCGACGGAAAATTTCTGAATACAATCAAATCTATGTTTCATAAATTTAGCAGTTAGTCAGGGCCCATTTTTCAAAAAGAGGCATTCTTAAAGTTTGTAAGGCATTTTTTAGTAGAATTTGTCATGTAGTTGTTTTCACACAATTCGGATATGCTGATTCCAAATCTGCCCCATGCCAAGCTCTATTTTTAGTTTTTCCTTTTCAAAATTGCCAAACAAAATGGCCGCCAAAATACCAGATAAAGTCTCAATTATCATGATTATACATCACGTCTGGGTGCACATCGGCCACACAAACTTGACTTTCGAGTTCAAAATAACATTTTTGTTTTGAGGAATTTCAGGTTCTAAGCCCTGGTCAACTATCACGCAAAAAATCTAAGATTGCCGCCAATAATACAGGAAGTACCATAACGTTTTTCTAAAAGTCATAGAAAGTTGTTTTTGGTGGCTAAAGAAAGGTTTTTAATACCAATAAATCTAGTACAATACAGTAATAACCTCTAGCTTTTATATTACATGTATTTTCAGGGAAAAATCCAAGATGGCCGCCAATTATACAGCACGTACTATGACCATTTTTTCTAAATGTCGTAGGAAGTTATTTTTGGCGCTTAAATACTTTTCTGATACAAAAAGATACACAGAATCAAGAAACTCAACTTCCATGTTACATGTAGTTACGAGGAATGCAAAAAATATGATTATTTAAGAACAACACATTAACTATGAGGAAATTGCACAAAAATAGCATGTGTTACTTTCATCACTGTGGCTACATAGGCTCGCTGTGTATATCTCAGATTTGCATGAATGCCATCATCTTGCATAATGATAATGCTAGAATAGTCACCCTCATCAATATATTGATCGTATATTTGTGCAGCTTCAGAATTGATGTAGCGATTCCTTGATAGGACGCCATTGGCTACTTTCTCGTGGTCCTAATTTACACTTAATCAAACTAAATGTGATAGTTCTTCAGGTTGAGCAGGAAGCTTTTACACGAGCACTAGTTGCAGTTGTCCATCAATAAAGCTCCAACCACAATCTCATAGATGTTTATAATATTGTTATCTGGCCAGAGCTGTATTTATTGCTAAGCACGCCTAAAATACAATGAATGGTATGGTAAATATCACCAGTTCTAGGTTTACACAGCCAGGCATTGCTATGATGAGAACGTTTCGAAAGCAGAATGAGCAAGTTTACATCAGTTCCTACGACTACCACATTGTCAGTATCTGATAGTTTGATTGCCGTAATAACATTTAACGTCCCATCATGTACCTCAGTATTTTTCACACTTAAATACCAGTGTTCATTGAATAGTTGAATAACATTGTTCTTTAACAAAAGTGGTGAATTTTAACATTGAACTGAAACTGTATTGCCCTCCTCCCTGATTCTGTACGTTATATGTTATATATTCATCTGATATAACATCGCAGTGTGCATGGAAATGTAGATTATTGGATGATCAATGTTTATTACAAAATATTATAATAGATAAGTAATAAATACTCTGTATGAATGATAATTAACCCTTTCAAGCCTGAGTTTACCATTGTCATCTTCATCAACTACAAGCCGCGAATTGCTGTCACAATTCTCGGCTTGTAGTGGATGAAGGTGATTTGAAGTGGATAAAAAATTAAAGAAAATTGCCATGTATTGATAAACCAGTTTCATGGAATTCTAAAACCCTCAGTTGTCATGGTTGTAGGAAAATTAAGTCCGTTTTCATGGATGTAAAATGATGCTTTAATGCATCGTTAAGGCCTAAAGGGTTAATCTACTATGTGTGGAGGAGACATATAGTTATTGGGGACCTAAATATCTTCACGTCTATCATATGAGCTCATCACTTTATATATGGTAAGATTTATTGTCTTTAACATTGATACCTCTTCCTGCAAAACAGGTTGGTCGCTCCCATAACACTTCAAGACACAACTGAACCTGTTGGGTTATTGTATATTATGTGAGAGTGAGAGCTTATATCTGATTAGAAACATGCATGACCAGAACCTACTGATTCCTCATACATTCTACCATATCACGACCAAATCTAGAAAGTTTCTGTATGTTATGTTAATCTTCATAAAAACATCCTGATCGTGCTACGAACGTATTATTGCCCCAATTACCACATATGCTGCATCATATCTTGTTGCAATAGTGTACCCAATAATCTTTGGTAACTCTAGGCCCTATAGCATTTAGTTGCCAAGACTAGGTTGGTTAATAACATCTTCTGAAGATGGTGTATGTTCATACTATCTTTATAAGATAAATTTATCGTCGGTATTTTCAACATTACTCTAGCGTTTCCTCAACCATCTATCTTATATGCCCAAAACATATATAAGTCAACTTCTGCACCCAATTACAGATTTCTGATACCGTGTAACTGTATTTTATCATAGTTATTAATGGTGATATCATCTATCTCATTCAAGTTAGGGGAGTAGAAATATGTGTAGCCTACATTACGGCTTTGTGTGGATCTCGGAGCCGATGATGGAGACTTTATTCGTTCAATCATGTCTGAAAACTGTGTTATCAGCGCATTACCAGGCTTTTGCACGGTATCTATTCTGATCAAAAATATTTAAAAAAAATAGGATGATAATATGATCATGATTATGTAAATTGTCAATCCGATTGAGAAACATAATTTGTATGTGATGTGCACGTTTCAACCAGCACAATATACCTAGTTACTAGAATCAAAAATTGTTAAATTTAAACGACTTCTTGTCTCAATAAGAATGGAACATGTATATGTGTCATTATTGCCATGGTTATGCAGACCACCTTGATGGATTAACTTCATGTTTTGCTTAACCCCAGTACAGGGCTTGGGCAGGAGGGTGCCACCCGTGACCAACACACATTTAAATTATTGCTTTCTTCCTTAAGGTACTGTAAAAACACGATGCAGATGGATATCACATAGGCCACATACTAATATGCGTAGAACGGATATATGGTGAGCGACAGGTTATCTAGTGCCTGACAATGATCAACAATCATAAAGTATTTTTTGTCAATAGTCTCAACATTTTTACAACATGCCGGATATTACGTTTGTTACCCTCGGCTTCTAAGTGTGAAATAAGGACTTTATTAAATAAATCATTATTATTACACTGGACTACGATGTGTCGTTTTCCTGGTGCAACATTTGTTTTTTTCCCCATAACTTTGTGAAATATTGATAATAGATGTTATCACGGCTCTGAATTGGTTCCCCGGGTGTGAGAAATCTATATGTAGACATCAAAAACACATCTCTACGTTATTTGGAAGCAAAGTTATGACACATTGCCTTGAAGTGGCGGCCATTTTGGATTTTGTCCTCTCGCGGCAAACGCACAAGGTGAAATTTAGGGGACGTCAAGTATGTTGCTCGGGTGGGTTTTAATACACCGAAATAATGTTTTTATGTTCATTGTAAGTCAAGCCGTGATGTAAAGTTGTGACATTTTCAGTAATTTTGGCGGCCATTTTGTTTTTGAATTTTGAGTAGGAAAAACACAAAATATAGCTTGGCATGGGGCAGATTTGGAATCAGCGTTCCCAAATTGTGTAAGAACAACTGCATGCCAAATTCTACTAAAAAATGCCTTACAAAGTCAGAAATTTCGAAAATGGGCCCTGACTAAGTCGAGTTAAATGGAATGGAAAGATTAGCAAGCCTATTAACAACCGATATGGTGTTATGCAGGGAGGTGTATTAAGCCCCTAACTTTTCAACGAATTTCTCCAGGATCTCAGAAAATATTTAAATCCCAAATATGGTCTTAAGATAGGAGACTTATACCTTGCGTGTCTCCTTTTTTAGATGACATAGTCCTCTTTTCAGAATTGGCGGAGAACGTACAGGCACAAATTGAATTATTTTATATAAGTAATGTGAGATTTGGAATCTAATAATAAGCATCGCTAAAACAAAAATTGTGATATACAACCAAATATATGCCAAGCATTCATTTTCCTTCACACTGGGCGAAAATGCCCTAGAAATAGTGGACAAATATAAATACTTAGGTCTTTGGTGTAGTAATAATAAAAATATATTTGTAAAAAACCATTCGTATCTGGCTGAACAAGCTCGGAAAGCAAATTACAGTCACAGCTTAGGACACCTTACTCCAAAATTATCTCTAAAAGTATTTGAAGCGCAAATAGAACCCATATTGATGTATGGTAGCGAAGTACTATTTATTGGTAAAGAAATATCTGACTTTGAGATGGTTCATTTATCATTCTTGAAAAATATGCTGGGAGTCAAACAACAAGCCACATCAGTTACTATTTATGAGGACACAGGAAGGTATCCCCTCTTTTTAAAACAAAAAATTCCAGCGTTGAAATACTGGATTCGCTTGATCTCCTTACCTAAAAGCTGTTATTTGAGAATCGTGTACAACTCACTGGCGTCTCTTGATTTTATTGGTGAAACTAATTGGTGCTCTCACATCAGGTCATTATTATTCCGAACAAACCACTGCGATGTTTGGAAAAATCACAGGGTCGAAAATGCCAATCGTCTCATCAAAAAAATTAAATTATGTTTGATTAATATATATAAAGCTGATTAGTCTAACAAAGCCCGAAAAATTGCGAACGTACATAAAGTTTATATTCGACCACTCGCTAGAAGAATATCTGTTTTACATCCCCGACACAAGGTGGATAAAGGCGCTATCAAGATTGAGAATGAGCTCACATATGCTAGAAATTGAACGAGGAAGGCATGTCAAGCCGCAAAAAATACCACTAGAACAGCGCACATGTCAAAGATGTACATTAAACTCTGTTGATGACGAAATTCATTTTTTAATTACTTGCTCTCACTTCGCTACGCAGCGAACTAGTTTACTTACCGAAAGCAAACTACTCAACAGTGAATTTGACTCGCTCTCAAACGATGACAAATTTATATATATTATGTCATCTACACATCGACCATTAGTAATATGCTTAGCAAAATACACCTATAGCTGTTTTCAAACCTTAAGCGTACCTCCGCTTTATAAAACGATTGGGGCGTAGGGTGATTGGTGCGGCTGGTTATTCCTCTAATCATCCACTCATGAAATCATCCATGCTGTCGGGGGATCACCACTGTGGTATCAGCGACTGGTGCGGCTGGTGATTCCTCTAATCATCCACTCATGAAATCATCCATGCTGTCGGGGGGGTCATCACTGTGGTACCAGCGACTAGTAATTCCTCCAATCATCCACCAACGAAATCAGTTCCACTCATGCAGTCTCATCAAATCAACTGCTGTTTAGCCTCAGCTGTATTCTAGGCTTAGTCACTTGTGTCAAATGATAGTTTATATTTTCTAGAGTTTTATATATATATATATTCCTTTTCTTTTATTACTAGAATAATTATGTGCGATTAATTGATTAGACCGGTTTAGTAGAATCTGTTATCGGGGAGGCTGCGACAGTAACCCAGGCTCAGCATTTTGCTATAACTGGTTCCGTCATCAGTGATCATTGCACATTCAATCTTGAGTACCTGTACGTGATCTTGGTGTTTCGAGCTACCGTCAGTCAATGCATTTTTTAGATTGTTTTTTTAACATGTTAAATGTAACTAATATTATTATTTTCTTCTTTATACATACTCTCACTCATTATTTAATTACTCGGTTTCTACGCTTTCCGGAGGTTTTTTTTTGCTGTATGCGGTAGCTATTTTATCTCTGGTTTTGGTGCGGGAAACTTAAAAATATCATGCCAATGCTGTTTGACCGTAGGTGTTTTAAAATAGTTATGGTGCATATTTTATTTAACCTGTGCTTGTTTTAGTATATAATGTCGTTTGATTTTAACATGTTTAAGTTAACTTAACATGCATATTTTACCGAACTAATCCTGTTGTATATAGTCTTGTATATATGTTCATTTTAATGACGCATAAGTCTGCGTAGACTTACCATTGTCAATAAATATCTATCTATCTATCATGTAGGCCCCTAGCTATGCACAGACGACATCGTAGACATTATATCCCATCATGTCTAAAACATATATTTCTGGAAATATAGTCGCAGCCTACATATACAAACACTTTTAAATTTTAAGTATTTCTTCATTTATTTCAGTTCAATAATTTATTCAATCCTCAATGATATCCAGTTTGTTTGGTATAAACATCTTTTTATTCACCAATTGAAACAGCACCAAAACAATATTGTGTAACAATACTCTTACTATTATGGGCATATATGTATGCCTTGGCTGTGGTAAAACAGCTGACCACATGATGACCCAAAAACAGTGGACTTCTCTGTCCCTTTCTCTTTGTCCCATACATGATACATATAATTATTGTATTATATATGTTCATCTGTATTAGTGAGGCGCACAACGGGAGCAAATTTGTCAAAACTGTGATCAATAACTCTGAACTTTTTACCTACTTAATCATAAAAATATTTCCGATGTGCCTAATCAGTGTAATGATAATATTAAACTCGTCAAAAATATACGTCATAAAAACGTGTTTTTGTGAGTATTTTAAATAAATAAATTAATGTATCCCTGCTTCTATTTAAGGTAGGTGTGATCTTACATAGTAAAATTAGAAATACGACATTATAGATATATACTGTAGATCTGGTAATAGCACAGGACATTTTTGTCAAAATATAGTCGAGCCTGGAACTACAAGAGGGCAGACAGATTTGTTCACCAAGTTGTAGTATAAGGTCTCTAGTATCACCAAGAAAAAGTCTTAAGCTCAACTCGTTGGAGGGGGGGATTTTTGGGCATTTTTGACATCAGCAATATACCATTTATAGCAGAGAAACGTCCACCTTTGTACGTAATTGATCGATTTAAATGAACTTGGGATCTATTTCTATAGAGTTTTATTCGGTGAATCGAATAAAAATATTTCTATGACCTTCCAAGGTCAATTAATAGGACAAAATCATGATCAAACACAAAATGTACGTTTTTAACAGTTTTAGCTTTCTTTTTGAACAAGACAAACGTTACTAATAATATATAATAAAATATCGTAGGCCTATGTCCATTTTATAAACTAGATGAGTGGCTTTTGAAAGAATAATTACTAATGATCTAATTAACATAAATTAAAAATGAGCGCCACTGACAATAAGCACAATTAGGCAAATATGCCTATATCACCTCTTCCTCAATTGATCTACTGTATTGCGATTTCCAAATCACTATCTGATTTTTTGTTTTAATACTTAAAATGTTCTGGAACAAGTAAGCCGAGATATTCAGCATTAAAGCCTACAGAGACTCACTACGATACCATAATTGCAAAAAAAGAATTCATTTTATATCCACAAGCAGTGCGTGGCGTCCAATTAGCTTCATTTCATATAGGCTCAAGTGTTCAAACATAAAGTTAAAGCTTTAAAAAAAGTTCGTGATGTGAAAGAAGTTCGGCCACAATGTTCAGCTATATATAATAAACCTTCAAGGTCATAAACACAGTACACTAGCTTGGGTACGTACAGTTAGCATTACTCTGTATTTATTTCAATTTGTCGAACTATTCAGATAAATCTTGAAAGAATGCCAATAAATACATATTTATGTTAAATAATTATTTTTGAATCACTAGCGCTACATTTGTCTAAGAGAATTTAATAATTGTGTGTGGCAATGCGTTTGATAAGTCTAGAAAGATGTTCTGCGATATGTCACATTAATCGAGGTGATGATGTTATTAATTTGATTATCACTTTTTTGTATAATATTGAATTACTTAAATTGCCAATTTCTTAATAATGAGGGTAAGCATAATGGGTTGACAAATTATCTTGCTCTTTCGTGCCCACTATATTGTGGACTATCTAATATTTGTGTATAGAATGAATGTGATTTGACATAAAGGGCACTTTAGACTACATTGTACCATATCTAGACAGCATTACACACTTCTTCAATCATATAACTATATTGAAGGGCTGTATGCTGAACCATAATTATCAGCATCTGGGACAGCCGAGATTTCGAATCCGGTATCAACAAGTAGCACTACATTACCAAACCAAATGAGCCACCACATCATATTCATGAGCGGCCATTTTGAATTTCCGCAAATAACATAATATCAAGACATTTTTTTCCAATTGCAAGAACGCATTTTTTTTTCTTAGAGTTCTACTAGCCCACCACTCAGTTTTGGTCATGGATGTCAAAAAACATCTTGCCTGGTGGTAAATGTTATTTATGTTGTTAAATTATTATTAGGCCCAGACTAAATAATTGTAACCAAAAATCTTAAATTTGAATAACTGTTGGTGCACCTGACATACCTTGACATTGTGACAACAATGTCTAAAAATAGGTGGTGGTCTCTTTGATAAGCCAATTAGAGGCAGTATTATGACTTCGGGCTCATTTTCAGTGGCGGCCATTTTGTATTTATGCAAATTAGATAATATCAGAATATGTTTTTTTTTAATCGCACACCTATCTAGAGAGTCACTATGATTTTACCATATCTGTAAAGTTTAGCACAAAGAAATACAAAACCATACAGAAGTGTTCATTTTTCGTTTGACCTTGACAATGACCCATTAATTCACCCTTCAAGGTCACCAAAATAACTTATATAGGTTTATCTGTACGAAATGACTCAAAAGTCATATAAATCCGTCAAGTATGTACAGAAGTAGACACTTTTATCACACTGAACATCTCAACGGACAACAAAAAAAGGGCGTGGTCCAAAAATACCCCCCCCCCCCCAACGAGTTGAGCTTAAGACTTTTCTTGTGTTACTATGCCTTATAGAGAAACTTTGTAAAAAAATCGGCTGCCCCCTCTTAGTTCTAGGTCATGTACAATAATGCCCTGGACTATAATATTCGCGAGGTTTTAATTTTCTCGAATTTTAGCGAGGAAGACAAATTTGCGAATTCAAGTATCTCGCGATTTATTTTATTATAATAGCGCTACTGAAGAAAAAGAAAAATTTAAACACGCAAAAATTACCAGATCTACAGTATATATATATATAGATAGATAGATATTGGAATAATTTACTTTATTTTCGTTTTCGTTGACCATGTTCACACACTATTTAAGTTTAAAAACAATACTAGAATAAAACGATAAAAGATATATTGAGTTACATGTATGTGAGCTTTGACATTTTTATCATAAAAGTGATCTATTTGCTCTATATAATGCAGCTTGCGAACTCAATTTCTCATAGCCCAAACTGTATCTGAAACTAAAGGTTTGAGCCACAGATTGCGACGGTACGGTTGTGTGTTGTGATTTCTATGGGCGCTCACTGCTAATTAAGACTTGGCCACAATTGGGGCGGGGGCCATAGGGTAGTGGTTAGCACCGCTGCCTATCACGCTAGAGTTCGGGGTTCGGTTCCCGGTCTCGGCGGTTTGAAAGAAAAAAAAAAGTTTCTTCCCCATCCACTGAAACTCAGTATTGTGGGGAGCCTCCGTGACCGAGAGGTAGCGTGCTCGGCCTCAGACCGCTAGGGCTCTAATTTCAAATCCTGTGTCTGGAGGACAGTGTCATCTCATTCATCTCACCATCCTCAGGAGGTTCTCCTGGCCCAGTTTAGCCTATATGTGCACAAAGGTGGCCTAAAGCCCGATTCATTTCATTTTTACATCACAAAGCAGATATAATGCAATAAAACACTGAAACATTTGGAATTGTACATCATCAGAGCTGATATCATCATTAGACATTTCATTTCATGGCCACAATTTATCAAGTCGAAAATAGATTTGTTAGAATCAGTAACATTTTACCTATATTTTAAGCTCGTTTTCAGCTACGTCGTTAACACACTGGTTAGTATGTTATACTTATTGCATATACTTTTTGCATATACTTATTAGAATATTGATGCAAAATAAAAATAATCTTCATTTTCCATGTTCAAATATTTTTGTCAGGATAATTTCATGTTCGAATATAAGTGCATGTGGTTTTCTTGAATATTTTTTTTGTTCGAATATAAGTGTATGCACTTTAAAACACAGTTTAAAACATATTTTATTGACCAATTGAATACCAAGTGTATGCACTTATATTCGAATACAAAGTGCATCTTCAAATTAAAAGTACATGCACATTTATGCGCGGGGATACGGTACTAAACAAATAATTATGTATACTTGTTTTTTTATACGAAGGGTGGGGTGTACCTAGTCAACTAACCGGAGTCCGAGTTCAGGGTAAAGGGGTAGCAGGGTGGTTGCCTGCACCGAATTTCGTTAATTCCATTGGTCTAGAGTTTAGACCCCAAACTATATACCACCAATCAGAATTCACACCTAATTCTTCGTTATTCTATAGGTCGAGAGCAATGACGCAACTTCCAATAGAATTGCCACTCTGTTATTACTGATCTTCAAGTGGACTCTAGTTAAACCTGGCTGAGCTGGTTATAGCAAATTAGAGACATGCACAAATTATTGGTGATTCACCGTTATATGCCAGGCTGAGCGCAAAGACACCACTCATAATGTGATTTCATTTGCGTGCATTTAATTAGTATGTAGGCCTATCGCATCTTTATAATAACAACAAAAGTATTAATAATTACACGAACAATAATAATAGGATAGATTGAGCACCAAATATAAACATAATGACAAAATAAATGATAATACAGCCATATGAACATATATCACTATGAAAAGAAAACCATGGTTTTTGTAATAATAATAATAAATAATACGACAGATCGAGCAAGAAATATAAAAATGTGAGAATAAAAATGTATTTAATCACATGATACGTAGGCCTATCATAAAATATTGTGATTATCTTTTGCTAATAATTTATTTTGTCACAGTTTGTATGAATAAAAATAACTTGTCCCATGTAATACCGAAATCTTGTAGCAGCTACAGTTAAAGGTTATTGAACCACTTCAGATCGGTGTAAAGATAGTGTATATATCGCACAATCTGAACATAACTATGGTTCAAGATTATGTTATGAAAGTTAAAAGGATTTAGGGTAGTGAATCTGCGTCTAAGACTTATTATTAAAAATGGGAGATAAGCCTAAGCAGTTTCATTAGAATAATGATTCAGCTAAGGAAGATCCGGATGCGCTAGCCAATATGCCAGACTATCTCAATGCAGATGCTAATTATTGGCTAGCGGCCGAAGTAGAATATAAAAATAAAAGTTTGATTGTGCGAGGTGTAGATTTCGAGCTTGTAAAAGAAATATTAGCGGGCACTCCAGCTGGTGTGTACAGCCATGTGTGGGGTTATGAGATATAAACGGTTCATTGTGGGGCAAAATACTAAAATTGTAACAAGTACCGTAAGTCGTTTCTAAAAAATGGGAAGCCTTACTTTTGTAAACATTTGTATTCCATACATGCTGATCAGAGGAATTTGAAATCACCGGCCCAAATTTTAGAATGTTGTCAATACATAACACCGCCATTGACATCGTATCTTGCTGAAGTTTTTCAATTTCAACCACCCTGCCCAATGTATAATGATTGTCCGCAGGCTGTAATTAATGATTTTTTTTAACAATATATCATTCATTTGACTGGCCGCAATAAATGTACCACTGTAATGTTCCCAATATATAAATAAATTGTGGGTGACACCTAAATAAGTTTTACTTGACTTGATATAATTAGACAATCTCACTAGGCAGCTGCCAGAGAGCTACAATTAGCCACAAAAGGTAAATTACCAGAAAAATTAAACTCAACAGTCCAGTGACATAAAAACAATTAGTTTCACGGGAACACCAGCAAGACGAGCTTCACGTAACGGAAGGAAAAGACGGGTGGGAAGTCTTTAGTAGAACAAGAATTGACCACTAAGGATCCTTATAATTCTAAAGTTGACTTTCCTTCTACAGCACAGGAACGTCACCGTGGGAGCAAGCGCACTAAAACGCGGCACATTCTGACGGCACATTTACGGAACGGACGGCACATTAGCGGACAGTGCACCCCACCACTGTACCCCACCCTATCAGTCAGCCACTGCTGGATAAACACTCCCCACCCTAACTCACGGTCAGCGGCACATTGTGGTCATTGGGCTCAATTTTGACGGAACAAAAACGGCTCTAATAAAAAACAAAAGTAATGTTATAAAACATTACTATTTTTACATCAATAGTAATGTGTTCACCTTAGACGATGTTTATAGAGCAGCCTTGCTCAAATTGTCAAGGTGACAAGTTAAATGTACTATTACCGACCTGTGTATAAAAAAATAAGGGAAAAGGTCTATAAATAAAACAAACTATGAGAATATCAATGTTGATCAACAAATATCATCCCAAAAAATAATAATAACATAGTGTTGTCACAGTACCTAATACTGTGTGACCTCTTAGTCTATATTGCAGTCCAAACTAATGATTAAGCTACCTAATTGCCGTTGATTAAATTGTTGCAATAACAAACGATCATGATAACTGAACACTGAGCATCCGAGTAGTTAATGCTATGAAAACAAACGATTGAGATAATTAATCGTATGTCGTATATTGCAAAGAAAACAAGTGCTTTAAATAAGTAAGCGCACACTCATGGTTATTGCAATGTAAGCAAATAATCGTAAGTGATTTTAACGGCAAGCCTAGCGACATCATAACCTTTATGACGTATGTTATTGGCCTTAATTTGTATTAATTCTGATCTTTGTATACACAAGAGAAAATGACATATCTTACGTATGTTAAGTGTGTTTATAACATGCCGAAATTTCAGAGATGCAATGAGATTATTTCCTATCATATAGCCTACCACATGGGATATAAGCTTTCACAAATGGAAATAAGTACAAACTTGGTGAATTACAATTTATTACACGTTGAACTCTTTGATCAAATATATCACCATATGTATAGGCGTTAAAATGAAGAATTATTAGAGAATTTGTATTTGAAGTTACTTGGTTACTAACATTAATTTCATGCATTTAACCAGGATGAACTTGAGTAGGTCGTAGTTAATTTGATATAGTGCCCTTTGTACACCTGAGAATATATCACATAGAACAATGATATTTAATATAATAATTTTATGAAATTAAAAGCATTGTTTTGCTATGTTTAATTAAATTATTGATGTTTAGTAGAGAGCGTTCCACAACAGTATACCTGTGTGGGTAGGTGTTGTTGTTCACACCTGTGGGGGGCACTTGGCCACCCTGTCCGCTGGGGAGGGGTTGGGCCGTGTGGTGAGGTCCTGATTATGGGCCGTCTTTTAGGATGTGCCGTCAAAAATGTGCCGCGTTTTAGGTAGTCCCACTAGAACAGCTACACGCGGAGTTAGCATGACAAAATTAAAAGACCATGCAAGCAAACTAAATTTGATGATATTTCTAATAATGATGCCAACTGAGAACAAAAAAAACCTTTAGCGGTTGGGAATAAAAAAATATATATATTGATAATTTTAAACCCACATTGAGTTGTAGTACTTGTATTACAAAGGCTAATCAGACGCCTTTTGTAGCCCACAGTCAGAAAGACATGGACTGTCAAAGGTATTACATGCCACAATATTTTGCGGTTGATGCATTGCTGAGCAAAAAACTACGTAAAGTACATCAGCTAAATGATAATCATACTAGCTAGAGTATATTTTTGCATTTTAAGTATTTACTTCCAAACTTCCACAGGTTGTATGCAGATATTATAGTATTTTACTTTATATCTCGGATATTTTTATGGTCATTGTTATGTAGTTATGTATTTTATATTTCATTTTATATTTAATATGTTTTTTCTTTGTATTTTAACCACGCCTTGACTGCACAACCCCCACCATGGTCAAGGCTCGACCACAGCCCCTCGGGACAGCCCCTCTCCTATCAGTAAGCCAGTGCCCCCCTCCCCCACCTTGACACCTCTGCGTCCACGGCAGTGCCCCTCCCCTAACGCCTTGTATGTGGTTACGTAAGAGGCCCCACCAATCCATAAGGGAATGCGCTCGTGCGTGTGAGTGTAAGAGGCGAATGTAGTGTTAGTGAGGAGAGCTCATAGATGTTAGGCAGTGAATATTATGTCATGAAGCTCTCTGACTGGAGATCAAAGACTGTCACACTCCTTATCGCTCTACCAATCTGTTTGATGAGCTTGAAACTGGGAGGCTGCCAGCATGTAACCCTAATATAACAATTTGTATTTGATTTCTGGATCCCGGTAGCTCAGTTTAACCAGAAATATGTGTTTACCGTCTGACGCCCTGTGCACTATATATATATAGTGTCGTAGTGTCTGTGGTCGAAATGTAGGCTTAGGACCACACATCTTTTCCTCTGTTTCGCTGTTTATATATCCGGTGATACAGTATTTGTTGTATACATGTATGCTTTGATCAACTTTATTATCAATATAATAAATAATAATTAAATTTAATATATTACAAATACGTTAATTTACTAGGAAATGTTGTTAAGCGAACCTCCTCCTTCTAGTGGTAAATTTCTTTTAAAACATTATTTTTAATCTCTTTCAGTAATGTCAACAGAAATCATGTCAAGCTTAAGGTTAAGTGTTTAACCCTTTGGACCATAAATGTACAAACGTTTACAAACGCTTACAAACGTTTACAAGAGATTACTAGAAACATGTAGGGCCTGCTAATTTCAATGAAATATATACTAATCAAAATAACAAGACATTCGATCTCTTTCACGTAAGCCTACTTATTTTAGCAAACATTTAGGCAAGGATGGCGTATTTTTTTATTCTGTTGTCGTATTCATCTCTATTCGATTATTCGATAATCATGATAAATTATGAATACAAATATTCGTATTGTATTTGAATACTTTCAACAAAGAACTGTATACGTGAATACTTATTGAATATAATTATCGTGAATAGTAACAGTTAGTTATAGTTATACATCGCCAGTCATTTTTTTAAAATCCCGTCAAAGAAGTGTTGATAGTCCCTGACTGTGCCCATGTCTTATTATTGCCATTATATTCCCTGCACAGATCCTGCGCTGGCTGGCAAAGAAAGAAATGTGTGATCAAACATCAAGATTTGCAAATGATTTACTTAAATTACTGAAATAATATCAGTAATTCCTATCCCCTTGAAGTTGTGTGTCTGGGCAGCAAAATATTAATAACTTCGAGCGGGTGAAACTTAAGAAAGAGGAAAAACGATTTTAAAACGTAACCATTTTTGCGCTAAATTTTAACTTTTACGACTTGAAGTTGTATCTCGCTACCGCGACCCATAATTTAAATTGGGTGAAAGTTGTTTAGTTGCTAATAAAACGGATTAAAATACAAGCAAGTGTGAATGTGTGTTTGTTTGTTCAGCACTCACGTAATAAATGGCACCTTCTCGGCCCACGAGGGAGATCAATGCCCATGTAAATTACCTCTACCGCAAAGCTCTCTAGCTAACAGATAAACATAGGAGCAACACAATATAATTATCTACATATATGTATTTATTATTGGTATATGAGTTATGTGTGCTTAAAAAACTTGTAGTTGTTCGTAATCACTAGTGAACATATTGTGAACATGCCTTGTGACAAGTCGCACAATTTTTTTTTAAATACACATTCTAATCCATGGTTAATAATAACCTTTACTCTTATCAAGTATCTTTGCTATATTTAAATTTATTAAACGGTTGACAGTACATTTTAAATAAGCACTAACTACATTTAAAACATTGCCTTGTTGATTTGATCTAGGACAAGGTTATTTACTAAACAAATACCGCACAAATAACGTGAAATAACACTCTCAACGTGAGATCTTACGAGACCCGTCAATCATTGTGAGAGCTATAGCTAACCGGCCCTGTGAGATGGGAGGGAAATGTTGACCAATCAGTGTTTGAAAACTCCTGTCAATCAACCCTGTCGGTGACCTATCCATACTGACATAACGATTCTTGCTAACGGATAACTACTGTATTTAATATATGTAAGTAAGCAGTAATTTACCCCCAGTAGGCTACTGGGCCCAAATGTATGACGTTATAATTGGGCCTTCGTGGCGACAGCCTACATACTCCAGTGTAGGCCTAACCATTTAGGCCTCCTGGCGACGCCGTCACGGCTCACGTACTGAAAGGGTTAAAGCTAGCGAAGCAATCAGGGGTAAAATTATTTCGGCTTCTTAATATGTCCATAATATGTGAATTGTTATAATAGCAGTCAGTCGCCTAACGTGATGCGTCGCCGGTGGCTAATCAACCCTTCCAGTCCAGCAGCGAACTATACCTAATCGCATTGTACACATATCTCTATATATTATATATTCATAATAGGCCTAGTATAAATATCTTCATTCACATGTTAATTTGACAAAAATACAAAATATATTTTACTTGTCTTCCTATGATATATCGGTTAATACGATGAACTTAGGTAAGATATACCTGTTGATTAACCGTAAAAGGTGTTAATCCTTTCATCAACTTATTAAGTAACAGAGTAATGGTTGAAGTCAGTGAATAAATATTCAATAAATATTCATTTATTAAATATTTATGTATCATATATTAATTTACTAATTATTAATTATTAATATTATTTACTAAATGTTGCAGAAAATACACGACAAGTGGAGCCGGTGAATAATAAATAATAATTTTAAGCGGTAATAAAATGTTTACCCGTTTTAACAGGTCAGACTCACTTATTTTCTATACTTATATTCATTATATGATATGTTATGTGTTATGTCTTTATGCTTGGGATTAAACTTATATAGTTTCTATACTTATATTAATTAAATTTACTTATATTATATGATAGCAATCGCTTAATGTTTGTAGTTTAAAATATATATAGTAATTATTTGTAGCCAGAAATAATGCAGTCCTGCTATGCGACTTGATGAAAAATATACCTTGTATGCATTCAATTGGAGTGATATACGGGTGAATATGTAAATGAGACATAGACACCCCCGTTTGAAGTAATTAAAACAAAATAAAGAAAATTAGGAGGTAGCCATAAAGATAACGCTTGTCTATTTTAACTTATAATATTCTTCAGCTTATAGATAGACACAGATAAATAAGTAATAATAAAAAAATCTTGTCTTCTAATCTACCATTTTTTGTACATATTTTAATTACTGTATTATTGCATGTGTATAAAGAGAGCCCATTGCAAAAGTAATTAAAACGACGGCGGAAAACCACGATCGAACCCGAGCGGAATGAATAGGGTTTTGGGCCACCTTTGTGTAGGTAGCCTACATCACAAAAAGCCATTTTGATGGTTTTTTCGTGTTTTTTCATGATTTATGTGAATTTGTGAGGCACTGCAGTAAAAGGCATATTTTTCTCTATTTGTTTGTTCCTCTTGATCACTATTCCTGTTAGAAATGAAGCCATCATTGTACAATTATAATCATGAATTGCTTTGAATGACACTTTTAACACATTTTCTAGGGGTCTCCCATCATTAGATTTCTTGCAATTACGAAAAATGGTGCCAGCTCTCGCCTTTAATTTCTGAATTGTTGCAACAAATGCTTGAAGAGGTAAGTGGAACAGGCATGCTGTGGCCCCCTCTCATAAATTATTTTACACATGTGCCATTTTTTATTTTTTTGTAAAAAAAATCAAAAAATGAAAATGGACTATGTCCACATGTACAAAAATGTGATTTTTTTTCAAATATTCAAATATTGTATATTTATTTGCATTTTGTAGGCGTATATATGCCAGAATTGGATAATAATAATTATTATTACTATTATTATCATTATTATTATTATTACTACAAGTTAATGCGTATGGACTATATATCATATCATTAATCATATCATTCATAGCATTAAAAATGAAACCTCTATGACTCGGCGGATTTTTGGCTAGAGGGTTAATTTTAGGTGCAACGTGATCCCGAGGCCCTACTGCGTCGCGTGGTACCCTCAGCTCGCGGATCAGAGTATAAATTATATTTGTTACACGGATCGATGCGTCGTGACCGCAGAGTGCGTAGGTAACACTTTTGTAAGTCTAGCTGCTATATTGACCGAGTTATAGCAGTTAAAAGTTTGCATAAAGCGGAACCGGCAAGATCTTTCAAAAAGTAGTAATTGCTGACGTATATTAAACATAGTTACCTTCTTTAACGTTTTCATTCGTAACTTTGTGCCAAAATATTCAAAACCTTAGCAAAAACATAATATTAAATGATTTTTTTTATCTGTTATTATTGTTATAGTTATGATGTCTATGATATTAAGGGGAAATTATTATTATTATTATTAATATTATTATTATTATCGTCACGAAGCTATTTTTGATCATGTTTTTGCACTAAAATCAATAAAATGTTTCCAATCAGACATCGAACAAATAAGATGCAAGGTTGGCAACAAGTTGCATTTTCTTTAGTAACATATAAACATACAAAATAATGAAAAAAAATAGAGTTGGCAAATTGAGTTGCAGTAGCCCCCGAATACAACCAACCGCCGCCTGACTAATACTCAGTCTGTCAGATCCAGAGTCAAAAGGTCAAACGTCCGCGAACAGGCGACGTCTGCCAAGCATTGTCTGAATGTCGGGTCAACGTCAGATACGTTGTCCCAGCGTTCAGCCAACCTTGGGCCAGTTCACCTGCCCACCAGCTAGCCGCATAGACAACTCTCTACATACACTGCCTGTCAAATGTTACAGCAGACCCAAGGAGGTTGAGCGGACCGGATTTAGAGCGAACGAGCAAGAGCAGCCCTCCCACAAATTCGGACATTTCTCCACAAAAATTGTGATAATACTGCTTGAATAATCGTTTCTTCTGGCTCTCTGAAAGTCATCGGTGTCCTGATAACTTAGCCAGCCCAAAGCCCTACTGTATGTTGAGATGTTCCCGACTGGTACTAGGAAATATTACAAATATTGTATATATTAGGACTACATGATATTGTAAAAATATTCATTTAACAAATTTTTACAAATAGCGACAAATTTCAATTCAGTGTCTCCACAAACTTTGAACGCTGGATTTTGAAGAGTTATCTTGTCTAGATCCGCTTTATAATAATATTATTAGTCTATTCAAATCTAGTTGGGGGCCTACAGACTCAGGCTTACTAACGTGAACTCGTCAGTAGTTGTCCAAATGGACATATGTATCAACAATGCATGTCGTGTCTAAATGGTTCAAGCCTAAGATATAGCCTACAGGTGGTCTCAAATTCTCACCTCTACACAACTTCTACTCTATAGCTGTGCCATATATACTGTCATCCAAAGCCAGAAGGCAGTATCTGACTACTTGCAAACTAAGCAGATACTGCCGTTTGGCTTAGCAGAACAGTTTAAGGCCAACACTTACACCAGAAATGCAGGATACATGTATTATGAATTTCTGCCTATTAGGCTATACTGATATGTGCGTCCATTTGTACTCCAAATTGTAATTATCTTTATGATATCTCCGTTGTGAAATAGATAATTATATTGTCTTTACCTCCTGTATTAAAATAGGTATCTGCATAAGAGTTGGTCCATCGTTAGGTCGCAAACGTGTTAATAGATCATCACGCAATTTTAAATTTGGCTCAAAAGAATTGTCTACTGTTAGCAGTTATAAATATTTTGGATTTTTATTAGATGGACATTTCGATTTTGTACAGGGTGTTGATGTCCTTAGTAGCTCAGCAGGTCGCGCTCTTAGTTCGGTCATTACAAAATTTAAACACTTGAGAAATGTAGGCTTTACAACTTACACAAAACTACATAATTGTTGTGTTAAACCAATTTTGGAATATTCGTCAGCTGTGTGGCAATATAAAAAATATGTAGAACGCATTAAAGAGCTATAAGATATTTTCTTGGGCTACCAAGAACAGCTCCGATTGCGTGGTGGCATGGGATGGATTGCGCCAGCATTAAGTCTTAGTTTAAATAGATTGAGATTATGGAATAAATTAGGTGAAATGCATCCAGATCGACTCACAAAACAAATATTTGAATGGGACTGGCTGAAGAAATATAATAACTGGTCGGAAAATATTTTATATTTGTTAAACAAACTAGACATGGCTGTCTTATTTTACAATCAAAATTATTGTGACATTTAGGAAACTTAAATTAAATTATATGAACTTATGTACCCTACAGTGGAAGGAATCGTTGACATCATTCCCGAAACTCCGTACTTATACTAAACATAAAGTAGAGTATAAAAAGGAAAGTTATTTGACGTGTAATGTATCAAAATCCTAAAGATCTTTGCTGGCTCAGCTTCGTTTAGGAATGCTTCCCTTGGCCATTGAAAGTGGTAGATATACAGGAAAAAGTATAGAATTGAGAGTTTGTATTGTATGTGACAGTAATGTGATACAGAATGAATTGCACTTTATATGTCAATTTTTACGCTACGGTTAAAAGAAATGTATGACTTTATTGATGTCACAATACAAGACATAAACTTTTATACTTTAAAGGTGATCTATCACCCCTTATATAATATGAATAATTTTGTGACAAATCAATCAAAATTGCCACAAGATGGGGCACAAGTGTTTCTTTATATGGGGTGATTGGCTGTCATGTGACCCTCTGAGAGGGTCACATGATAGCCAATCACCCCATATATATATGTATTTTATGTACTAGGTACGTTGACACACTATTTCACGTTTGGACATGTAAATAATTTATATGAATTATTTTTCTGTAATAGGTGCAGCAGGTAATGGCTCATAGATGTTTATAATTATATTATATTCCGAACCGGTGATATTTTATAACCCACAGCTTTACTGCTGCGCCAACGTCTCAAGCGTTGGTCCAGCATAGAAGCAGCGTTGAACCAACGGGGGCTTTCATTATTTCACGTTTGAATACACCTTATCTATTGTTAGACTCCGGCGAACACGAGACGTTGCGCCGGTGCTGGTTGAGAAAAGGTCCGACATCGTAGACGCTGGACCGTGGCTTTGCCAGGGCCGGGAAGATGGGGTGTGTTCGCTGGAGCATCACTTTTGTACATTGATATGCTTGCATTTTCACCCCTCGTTTCGACACCTTATTTTCATGTATTATTATAATATAAACTGATATAATGTTAAAGACCATCTACAATAAGATGGTCGACTCCCCCCAAAACGTGAAATCGCTCTCAGTGCTGTCCCCTGGAATTGGGGGTTGGAACTAATGCTTTTACCATCTATCAAGTATGATTTTACCATATTACGACTAGTAATTATGACATTGATCCTATTAAAAACAATATATACTTTACATCATAAAAAATAGAAAAAATAAATATTGACGGAGGTTTACTTCTATTTTTTATCCAATAATTTTGGTGGTTAGATTATCAATACATTTTAATCGTCTTCTTCCCTTTGATACTTCAGGGGTTGATGCGCCCGTATAAACAAGTATGAATATTCATTGTTTACAAACAACAGGTGACGCCCAACAGCAGCTAACAAGAGACATTGACCCAATTATAGAATGACGCTGGTCCAGCGTTTGTAATGCTGGTCCAGCATTACCCCCTCATTGATTCATCGTCTCGTATTTCCTGGCAGGTGACGATGTGTGCAAAGGTAGATAAGGACAAAGAAAACCAAGTTAAGGGCAAAGGAAAACATAATATCACTATACCTATATAGTCTAATGACACGAATGTTTATCATTCGGAATATATCAGAACAGAAATATTTTGCTGATATAAAGCATGTGACTGTTACTGCTGATTCACCTTATCTGAGCGATTCTGTAACAGAATTAGCTTATCTAATGCTGAAATCATTCATTCCACAAATGAGTTTTACCATTAAGGAGGAGAATATTCTTGTATATATCAGTGGATATATATTTGTCACAAAGTGTCGCGATCTGCATGTTATCAATGTAAAGTAATTTTGATGCCATTAATAAAGTGCATACATATCTGTCTAAGAAGCAATATTTGATTATTCAAGGTGTGGGTATTTTGTTCCACGTAAACTTAATACAATTATTTGGTTCAAATGAACGAATTTTCAGAAATATACCTGAACAGATTCTACATAGCAGTCATAAGAGAGATCAAATTATTACGTTTATCAAAGACACTAAATCACATAAAAGTTGTGAATTTTTCACGTGAATATTAGCCGGCCCTGATGGCTCATTCGTATCGACTGGTGTTTGTAACCTGGAGGTAGCAGGTTCGAATCCCGGTCGGGCCGGATATTTGTCATCGTGGTTGTGCATATACAATGCTCCAAACTGTTCAAAGGCCTGGAGTGTACAATGCCTATGGTACTGTGCACTATAAAGAACCATTGAGGTCATTCGAAATAAGAGTAGGGCATAATCCCGGCTTCGGGCTTCCTTCTGTCGCGATATTGCCATGATTGTGCAGAAAGCGACGTAAAGCAATATTCATATTCATTCATATTCACGCTAATATTACATAGCCTATTATAGATATAGAGACGAAATTCCTGATTTCTTATTTTTAACAACCTTGTCAAAAATAAGAGCTAGCTAGGCTAATGGGCACAAGTACATCTATATGGGACTTTCGTACAAGTACACTGAAAATGATCAAGTACAAGTACAGGCTTTCTTCAAATATACTGTTGTACAATACAAGTACATGTACATTCGACATGTACTTGGATACAATTACCACGTACATTTTCGCAATTATCGATGGATTAAATATATGCACAACAAAATAAATGAAACTAAATCAACTGAGTTCAATAGTATTGTTTTTGGCACACTATATCTGGTATATTTTTGTTCACTGACTAATCTATTGAAACAACTCATTTAATTCTGATATGTTTTTTTAATATCATCTTTGTGTGGATGATCAGCGCTCAGAAATATGTTTGTGATAGTAATATGATTAGCTTTTGACACTTATGTTGCTGAATTATTTGTGAGTATTGTTCATTCGCTTCAAGATGGAATTGCTGGCGCAATTTCCAGCTTCAAATGAATAAAAAAATAAAATTATTTACGAAAAATAGACATCTCCCAATTACCAAGTACGAAGTACATTTTCGTAATTATCGATATATAATAAATATATGCACAACAAAATAAATGAAACTAAGTCAACTGAGTCCAATAGTATTGTTTTTGTCACACTATATCTGGTATATTTTTGTTCACTGATCAATCTAATCTAAAACAACTCATTTTATTCTGATATGCTTCTTTTAATATCATCTTTATTTGGATGATTAGCGCTCAGAAATATGTTTGTAATAGTAGCCTAACATGATTAACTTTTTAAAGTTAACCCTTATGCTGCTAAATTGTTTGTGAGTATTTTTCATTCGTTTCAAGCTGGAATTGATGGTGCAATTCCCAGCTTCAAATGAATGAAAAAAATAAATTTATTTATGAGAAATAGACCTTTCCCAAATTAAATTATTTGAAAAAATCAGCATTCATCATGATATCTTATTTATTTGCTTAAAAACGCATATATACGGTCACAAGAGTTAATAGCTCATTGATCAACCGTTGTTTGTTATAATAGTAAGTTAAACACTGAATAAGACATCGTTGAAATATTCTTTCCTATTAATCAAAAGGGAATTCAACTTTCCGCATATAAATAATAGACAATTGTTATCACCAAAATTTAAAAAAAATTAACCGTTTATTTATCAATTCAAAAGAAAATGTAATTCCCGTTGACGCTTCTCTAATGGCGAATATATCAGCTCTTGTCACTGAAAGGGTTAATAAGAATGACCTCAGTTTCTTTTCACACCTGCTAATCTGCTAATTAGTAACACGGCCCAGTGACATCGAATGCACTGAAGCGACACGCAAATTGGGCAATTAACCCTTTCACCACCAAGATGTTTGAGTACTTGTTTTTTCAGTTTATTGTTTATAATGACATAATAATTATTTTCACAAAATGAGACATTGGAATTTCCTGAATTTTTTAAATATTTTTGCAATACTTTCTTTCATTCATGTTAACGAATGAGCTCAGCCCATCCCTAGTTTAATATTATAAACATACAAGAGATGTAACAACCATAGGGTTGTATAATTACTGTCTACGGTCGACCATTGTTACATAATGATAATCCCCCCTTTATATTTCTTGTATACACCTGTGTATGTGTTTGTTAATTCCTCATGACTTGATTTTATCCGTCCGCCATTGGCGATAACAAATATACAAATTAAGCTTGAGAGAGTGCCTAATCAAACTTATTGGGGATAAATATATAATATATAGCTCATTTAACTAGAAAGCAATTTCACAACTTTATGCATGGATTAATATATAATTCCATCAGTCGTTTTAACGCTGTCAAACAATGTTTTCTTAAGTTTACATGTATTGGTTGCGATGGTAATTAATGGAAGTCAATGAAATATATATTTAACATACACTTGCTATCAGAAATGAAACTATAACTGTATAGATTGCGAACAATGTGTTTGTTCTTATTAACAGCGTGCATAGAAGTGCTAATTGAAAACAACTCACCCGTGAAATTCAAGCAGGATATGTTGCAGTATACATCACTGTATATGATAAATAATACCCTGTATGATATATTCTTTGACATGAGAATAAGTGTGTAACGTATACTATTCATTTCAATAATTGATATTTTTATTTGTTTACTTCCCGATGGGTCATCGCTTTTTATATGCCTGCTGGGATGGACTGAAGGGCAAGTCACCGATGTGTTTTTAAGTTAATCTACGGCTAGTAGTAATTATGCTCAACGACCTGTTACGCCATTCTTTGATCTACCATTAACTGGAGCGACCATTCTTTTGAGTGCAATAAACAAACCCTTTGCAATGCCATTTCACATCTGCAATTATCTAATCCCTAAAATATCTGTTCAAATAAGTTCTACCAAATGAGCACCATTTGCATGTCGCGCACTACACATGTCATTTATATATGCGACATGCGGTGAATTTAATAGTGGAGATATGAAGATATTTTATTTTAATATAGATATTATGAATCTACACAATATATTCAAATACAACTTTACCTTTCCTCTCATGCTCATGGCTCACACAGTATACTATGTATTATGAAAAATGTCTTAAATTCATTATTATTATTATTATTATTTGTATGGAAATGTAGAATTGGGGTCTTTGGACACCTTAGTATATGACTAGTCGATATCAATGATTGAACACTATATATGTTACAAGAAGATGTTATGTGAAACGAGAATACATTTTTATTTAAATACGAGGTTAATTATTAAATGTAAAAACCCTTTGCATCCCAAGTTGTATATCTTGCATCATGATTGTAATATGTTACTCATATTATTATTGCTTAAGATTAAATGTATATTTATATAATCAGTAGAACTACGGGAATTGTGTGCATTGCAACATTGCTAATTCCAAAGAACAGCACACAACTATATTTCATAGTTCGTCAAATTTGGCCAATCAGGTAGCTATGTATAGAGCTGGCCAGTGGTCACCTAATTTCCCCAGTCAGCTAACTATATGCATAGCGCTGGTCAGTGGTCATCTAATTTCGCCAGTCAGCTAACTATGTGTATAGTAAGTAAGTAAGTAAGTAAGTTTATTCAGCAATAGATTTACAATCTGTGTGCATACATATTGACATATATAAACAAGTGCATGTTTGACGCGTGAAATAGCGTGGCAACAGATGTATAACGCTGGTCATTGGTCATCTAATTTCGCCAGTCAACTAACCATATGTACAACGCTGGTCAGTGGTCATCTAATTTTGCCTGTCAGCTAGCTATGCATAGCGCTGGTCAGCGTTCATCTAATTTCGCCAGAAAACATGTATAAATAGCTTGCTGTCTCCATCCATTAAATGAATATTATTTAAAGCTTATGCATTCTATATGTGACACAGCACTTATAACCTCTGACGAAATCCCGCGAGATGTGCTCCGAGACCGGAGATCATTAGATTTCGCGTGATCATTAGATTTCGCGTGATCATTAGATTTAGATGAATTAAAGACCACGATACTGCACACTCCTTTTGATTTTCGCGCCTATGAGTTTAGCGATATAGAAGTTTATATATTCATTCATTCATTCATTCATTCATTCATTCATTCATTCATTCATTCATTCATTCATTCATTCATTCATTCATTCATTCATTCATTCATTCATTCATTCATTCATTCATTCATTCATTCATTCATTCATTCATTCATTCATTCATTCATTCATTCATTCATTCATTCATTCATTCATTCATTCATTCATTCATTCATTCATTCATTCATTCATTCATTCATTCATTCATTCATTCATTCATGTTTTTAGTGACCTCTCTTTCTGTTGACACCCTTGCTGTGGAGCTGTCTGCCTTTGGTCTAACCGCATGGACTTGTGGTTTACCAAAACTATGACTCTCAGATTATCGCCCTGCTAAGACTATTTGATATTTTCTCAATGGTGGTCTAACGTGAAATATGTTGGCCCACAATTGAATCAACAATGACCCAACAGCTCGTTTCGTTTCTGGTTCTACGCGTCGTCGTCAATAGGCCTAAACAAGCCTGCTATAGTTTTGAAAAAAAATACCAACAATACCACAGCAAAACTAACATGGCGTGACATAAAACAGTCATTACTCTGGCTATGTGAACCCTGTGTTCATTATGGTCATTATTCCCCAAGAGTAGATAAGCACTTCAGCAAGAGCAGCCTCGTACGCAACACAATCAATTGAAAACAAGGATTATAGAAGTAGTTGGTTTAAGCAAGAACTGTCCACCAAAGTGAAAAGTATTGCTGAAAGTCTTATCGCTAAAGGTAGGGTAAAACAGCTGCAGCTAAAACATAGCCTATGATATCCATGGAAGTAAGTGCATACTATGTTATCCTATCCTGTCATTTGCAGTGGAAGGCGTGACTGCATGTCACGTCACCCACTGTCAGTGCCAGGATGGATCTAACGTTACTCTATCACTTACTCACATGATAGATACATCTGATATGCTTAGAGGACAAATATAAGTATTTACCTTTACCCCATTACATTTTATAAGATGATTTTACAACAGAATCCGTGAATAGGTGGCAAAATAAGTGCAGCCATAAACAAAGAACCATTGGATGAACAAGTATCCTGGTCAACAGGATGTGAAGTTGAAAACAATCAAGTTCCATGTCATGATTGTAATTTTTATTACAAACACAAACGGATATCGTACCATCAAATAATGACTTTCGAAAACGGTAATTCAAATAGGTCTCTTCATTTATAATGATACGTTTTTCTCTGGTTTTGTTACCACAATTAACCACGACACCCACCCACTCTGTCAGGTTCTTGGAAGATGCAATGTAAAATAAACTAGGCATCAGCTAACTAATCATCATTTAAAAGTTAAGATCATTTGAAACAAAACACACTCGAGAATTATAGTCCACCGTCATTGATTTTGTCCAAGAACTGTATGAGTAACATATAATTAGAACAAATTTAATCAGGATACATAGGAAACTTTTGAAGTTATCACGCCCACAAGGTAAGATTTTAAAGTAAAATGTAAAAAATCAGCTATTTGGATTCTTTTCAGCCATTGTTGAACTTGTGCGAGAACTGGTTAGGGCCTACAATCAAGATGCAAACAAATTGAAAAAGAAAATTTTAAGAGCACGCCCCTTTCTGAAGGCGCACATTTTGTTTTTTTAGTTATGGTCTATCCATCCATATTAAAATCAACAATGATCACAATTTAAAATTTAATCGGGGTGAATTTTTTCAGGGCACCCACCCCCCCTGAAAATGCGATTAGCTACCTGGTACGCTTTTCAGGACATATCTTTAATGAAACCGCACATTTTGTTAAATGGTGATGGTCCAGCTATTTGGCACGATTTTCCAGTTATTACGTATAAAAAATCGAAATTGTATTTTACGCTTCTTGTTATAGTCATGATATGTGAACATGTCCATAGACTTGAATTGTGGAAATCTTGTAATTTTTTGGATAATATGGCACCGTAGCAAGTGTGACGAAAGTTTATCAGTTATTACCGTATATTTCTTATTTTAGACATGTAGCCTACATGTATGTCCGAAAACAAATCGCGTCCTTATTTATCGTTTAACTGGTGAACGCGCAACACAAAATAATATAAAAAATAAGCAATTCTAGTTTATGGACATGTTGACAAATTATTATGGAAATATCAAGGAGCCAAAATTAAAATGATGATTTTGGCCAATATTTATTAGAATTCTCAAGTCACAACAAAAACACCATGCTCAACCATATTTTCCACTAAATTTTCCTCAACATCAAATATGAAGTAGCTCAACAAAATATAATATTGTTTAACTGCAAAATAATTAACTAGAGAATATACAACTATTCTTATGTCAATAAAGTGTTTAATACTGAAATGGCTTAATTAGTGTCGTAAGTTCAAATTATAAAAAAAATTGTCGTATCTAATTTCAGAGTTATCACCTATTTATTGATCTTACGGGGTATGGTGCGACACTTGAATATAACAGCTCGCCGAAATGAAGGTGTTAATGAAGGCGTGATTCTTAACGCACCGTCTAATTGCTCTCGAATGCGCCAGGTCAATCTGACACTTAACCCCTCTAACTCTAAGATGTCTGCAATTATTTCGTTTTATTTCAATAGTTCGATAGTTTTTATTGTCACAGAAAAACAAACAACAAAATAGAAGTACAATGTATCAATACATCACATTATGCTAAGTGACAAAAAGGAACTGACGCCCAATGGCGTATGCGTCCTCACAAATTAAACAAGAAAACATTACCCGGTTTTGTGGAAAAAAATGTGTGCAAAGTGCAAAAAAAACATATAAGCCTACACCTAGCAAACACGAGACGCCGTCCCTCGTTGCGGACGGTTTGTAATAATTTTAGCATAGCAGGCGACATTCCCAGACCAATTCAAATATAATTTTAATGCTTTCATGTTACAATATTTTCGATCGAACAGTACCACGTACTTTAAGAAACAAGAAAATAGATGACCCTCACAATTATAAGGTTGTATTCAGGTAAAAAACAATGAAAGTTCCCCCTTCTACAGCAGACACGAGAAGGTTTCTCAATGTCTATTCAATATTGAGCCATCATCTGCAACGCTGTCCCAACAATAAACCGATACGGGGTAATAAATAATAATGGTGAGTTCTTATAATATTTATCATGTATGTAGCGCACATACAATGCTCTGTGCGCTACACACCTACTACCCCTGGTCACTAGACCTGTTCATTCATGTACCATTTCAACTCCCTTTTTGGAGCATACAGCACTTGCAGCCATTTCGGCGCTGGGAACTACGCGCACACATTCAGGGCTCCCACGGAGATCAGGAAATGAAATTTCAATTCTTTTCATAACTTTCCATGACCATTTCTTAAGAATTCCATGACTTCGTAAACGAATAGAAAACTGTATATTTAAAACTGTACAACCTCCACCACCAGTGGTCCGATCGAAAACAGAACCGGGTGTCGCGGATTTCTTACTTACCCCCTTTTTGCATGTAAAATAGTTTACAGCTATAGGTGGACTGCCAGTGTCATTGTGTTTCAAAAGTATAAGTAATGAACACATTTTTGTCAAAATAAATGTGGTAAGACATTTATAATAAAATAGCCATCGAATGAGGGCTCTGTCCGTCAATATCAAGAAATATTGAGAAAAAAATGCCCCCCCCCCCCCACTACCACCATGTCCATTATTTTTGAAATGGCTGCAGCAGCTATTTTGTTTTTAATGGATTCATCCTAAAGCTAATCAGATCATCAGAAATACCTAGAGAACAACCATACCAAATTTGAATGCAATCAAACCAACGGTTCATAAGTTATCGTGCACACAAGCTTTTTAGGCGGCCATCTTGGAAAATGGCCGCTTATGGCTTGGTGCCAAAAAAATATATGGGATGAATTGCACAGGCACATAAGTCATGTCTGTAAAAAATAAACGAAATTCACTTAAAATGACCCCCACTACCACCATGTTAATTTTTGGTAATGGCTGCGGCAGCCATTTTGTTTTTATTGGATTCATCCCAACAGTTAATCAGATCATCAGACATACCTGGATAACAACCATGCCAATTTTAAAGGCAATCCAACCAACGGTTTCATAAGTTATCATGCGCACAAGCTTTTTAGGCGGCCATATTTTTAAAATGGCTGCGGCAGCCATTTTGTTTTTAATGGATTCATCCCAAGTTAATCAGATTATCAGAAATACCTAGAGAACAACCATACTAAATTTGAACGCAATCCAACCAACGATTCATAAGTTATCGTGCCCACAAGCTTTTTAGGCGCCCATCTTGGAAAATAGCCGCTTTATGGCTTGGTGCCAAAAAAAATATATGGGATGAATTGGCCAGGCACATAGGTCATGTCTGTAAAAAAATAAACAAAATTCAT
>CAXHKU010000130.1:0-7500 GCA_964017125.1 Flabesymbios commensalis
GTGACGTCTAAAGTCGATATTGGCACTGTAAGAGTGACCATATTTATAATGGCCGTAGACATGATGATTTGAAATTGAGAAAACCCTCTGGTCTCCATGGTTTATACGAAAGTATTTTAGCGCTTTAAGAGTAAACTACAGATTGACAACGGATACCTTCAGTTTGTGTCTTTGTCGCAGCAGTGGAATTAGGCTCTACCGTCGGCGTTGTCTTTAGGGTGGTTGGCGGTGGCGTTGGTGTGGTCGCTTTGGATGTTGTTTTTGGTATTTCTGATGAATTCGTTGTTGGTGCATCTGTAGTGGTTGACGGAGTGGTCGTGAGTGTCGTCGTTGGTGTGGTCGTAGTTGGTGTAGACGGTGTTGTTGTTGTTGTTGGTGGTGTAGTTGTTGTCGGTGTTGTTGTCGGTGTTGTTGTCGGTGTTGTTGTCGGTGTTGTTGTTGTTGTTGTTGTTATCACGGTCGTGGTAGATGTAGTGGTAGGTGACACACACTCCCCGTTGTCTATTGAGATATCATCCAGGGCGATATCTCCAAACGGCTGATTTTTTCTGGAATGTGTGGCGACAAAGCGGATGTTTGTTGTTGCCGCTTGTATAGTCACTGATCCCTCTAGCCACCTGGCTATAGATAAAACAAATTATATAGTTCATAAAAATAACACGCGTGAGTTATATTAGCTTAGCATAGGCTACATTATCGAACACCTGTATTCAATACCAAATTATCAGCGCTATCTTCACTTTGTACCAAATTACAATCAACGATTTAAACATATCACATAAATGTATACTTACTGAGTAACTTACTCTGACATTTTAAGCAACAAATTTATTGGTGGCAGAGTTTATCGCCACGATAAATGAGGTGACTGATCCACGTACCCTGTACGAGCATCCACGGGCTGCTTGTACCCACTTCTAGTCTCCTCCTCCATGATGGCGTCATCGTCACGGTGATGACGTCTGCGGTGACGTCTGTCATGAGGACGTGCTGACTTATCAAACTTCACTCTGTCAGGACTCTGTTTAAACTTGGGTCCGATGAATAGGCATTGTTCCTGCGTTCATGAGACTTCTGCCTGTTGATTTGCTTGTAATGTGGAGGCTTCTGGTGTGTCAAGGAGAAGGTCCAATCCGGCCAGGGGGTTTGTCATGGGTGGCAGAGGGGCGTGCTCGTTAGGGGGACCACTACTCTTAACAGTGCTCTGATCATCACGTCTCCCTTTACCGTGCTTCCATCTGCCCCGCTTCACCTTGTCTGGCTGTATGTCAGCCATTTGTACCTCATAACTAGGATGTGATGGAAAGCTATAAAGGTATAAAGGTAAAGGGAAAGGTGCAGGTTTATAGTCTGATATCATCCGACCTATCATCCGACTTTACACATTACCCCCTGGTCCACTGGACCTGTTCATTCGTGTGCCAATTTCAACTCCACGGAGAGCATACACTTCTATAATTAATCACCTTAAGGTTTTAATACAATGTTATGTTCTTTTAGCCCATACTACAGCCCTAAGTTATAGCATTTTCACCAATGTTCACGGCAGTCATTTTTATTTTGATGCCTGTCAATTTGATACAGACCACTCTATGTATGTTTCTTGTTTTAGTTGAACCCAATTGGGGTAGGCTCCACAACTAAATTCAGGAACATATGCTAGCCTACAAACCTTATGTAATATGATTAAATCATTCACATAGGCGGGCTGGCGCTCAGCTGAGTGGCATCGCGGTGGGGGCTGGTCTTTTAGAAAACAAAATTCGAGGTGAGCGGCAGAGCGCAAGGACAGCACTGGTATCAATGAGAACACCTCTTATTATAGTTCTCATTTCGTATTTCGCGCCGTTCTGGTGCTCAGCTGAGCGTCGACATGTGAATGCTAAGTGAGCGTCGACATGTGAATGCTAGGTGAGCGTCGACATGTGAATGCTAGGTGAGCGTCGACATATGAATGCTAGATGAGCGTCGACATGTGAATGCTAGGTGAGCGTCGACATATGAATGCTAGGTGGGCGTCGACATATGAATGCTAGGTGGGCGTCGACATGTGAAGGCGTCGACATGTGAATGCTAGGTGAGCGTCGACATGTGAATGCCAGGTGAGCGTCGACATGTGAATGCTAGGTGAGCGTCGACATATGAATGCTGGGTGGGCGTCGACATGTAAATGCTAGGTGAGAGTCGACATGTGAATGCTAGGTGAGCGTCGACATGTGAATGCTAGGTGAGCGTCGACATGTGAATGCTAGGTGAGCGTCGACATGTGAATGCTAGGTGAGCGTCGACATGTGAATGCTAGGTGAGCGTCGACATGTGAATGCTAAGTGAGCGTCGACATGTGAATGCTAGGTGAGCGTCGACATGTGAATGCTAAGTGAGCGTCGACATGTGAATGCTAAGTGAGCGTCGACATGTGAATGCTAAGTGAGCGTCGACATGTGAATGCTAAGTGAGCGTCGACATGTGAATGCTAAGTGAGCGTCGACATGTGAATGCTAGGTGAGCGTCGACATGTGAATGCTAAGTGAGCGTCGACATGTGAATGCTAAGTGAGCGCCGACATGTGAATTCTAGGTGAGCGTCGACATGTGAATGCTAGGTGAGAGTCGACATGTGAATGCTAAGTGAGCGTCGCCATGTGAATGCTAGGTGAGAGTCGACATGTGAATGCTAAGTGAGCGTCGACATGTGAATGCTAGGTGAGCGTCGACATGTGAATGCTAGGTGAGCGTCGACATGTGAATGCTAGGTGAGCGTCGACATGTGAATGCTAAGTGAGCGTCGACATGTGAATGCTAGGTGGGCGTTGACATATGAATGCTAGGTGAGCGTTGATATATGAATGCTAAGTGAGCGTCGACATGTGAATAATAGGTTAACGTCGACATGTGAATGCTGAGTGAGCGTCGACATGTGAATGCTAAGTGAGCGTCGACATGTGAATGCTGAGTGAGCGTCGACATGTGAATGCTAGGTGAGCGTCGACATGGGAATGCTAAGTGAGCGTCGACATGTAAATGCTAGGTGAGCGTCGACATGTGAATGCTAGGTGAGCGTCGACATGTGAATGCTTAGTGAGCGTCGACATGTGAATGCTAAGTGAGCGTCGACATGTGAATGCTAGGTGAGCGTCGACATGTGAATGCTAGGTGAGCGTCGACATGTGAATGCTAGGTGAGCGTCGACATGTGAATGCTAGGTGAGCGTCGACATGTGAATGCTGAGTGAGCGTCGACATGTGAATGCTAAGTGAGCGTCGACATGTGAATGCTAGGTGAGCGTCGACATGTGAATGCTAGGTGAGCGTCGACATGTGAATGCTAAGTGAGCGTCGACATGTGAATGCTAGGTGAACGTCGACATGTGAATGCTAGGTGAGCGTCGACATGTGAATGCTAGGTGAGCGTCGACATGTGAATGCTAGGTGAGCGTCGACATGTGAATGCTAGGTGAGGGTCGACATGTGAATGCTAGGTGAGCGTCGACATGTGAATGCTAGGTGAGCGTCGACATGTGAATGCTAAGTGAGCGTCGACATGTGAATGCTAAGTGAGCGTCGACATGTGAATGCTAGGTGAGCGTCGACATGTGAATGCTAGGTGAGAGTCGACATGTGAATGCTAGGTGAGCGTCGACATGTGAATGCTAGGTGAGCGTCGACATGTGAATGCTGAGTGAGCGTCGACATGTGAATGCTAAGTGAGCGTCGACATGTGAATGCTAGGTGAGCGTCGACATGTGAATGCTAGGTGAGCGTCGACATGTGAATGCTAAGTGAGCGTCGACATGTGAATGCTAGGTGAACGTCGACATGTGAATGCTAGGTGAGCGTCGACATGTGAATGCTAGGTGAGCGTCGACATGTGAATGCTAGGTGAGGGTCGACATGTGAATGCTAGGTGAGCGTCGACATGTGAATGCTAGGTGAGCTTCGACATGTGAATGCTAAGTGAGCGTCGACATGTGAATGCTAAGTGAGCGTCGACATGTGAATGCTAGGTGAGCGTCGACATGTGGATGCTAGGTGAGAGTCGACATGTGAATGCTAGGTGAGCGTCGACATGTGAATGCTAGGTGAGCGTCGACATGTGAATGCTAGGTGAACGTCGACATGTGAATGCTGGGTGAGGGTCGACATGTGAATGCTAGGTGAGCGTCGACATGTGAATGCTAGGTGAGCGTCGACATGTGAATGCTAAGTGAGCGTCGACATGTGAATGCTAAGTGAGCGTCGACATGTGAATGCTAGGTGAGCGTCGACATGTGAATGCTAGGTGAGAGTCGACATGTGAATGCTAGGTGAGCGTCGACATGTGAATGCTAGGTGAGCGTCGACATGTGAATGCTAGGTGAGCGCCGACATGTGAATGCTAGGTGAGAGTCGACATGTGAATAATAGGTTAACGTCGACATGTGGATGCTAGGTGAGCGTCGACATGTGAATGCTAGGTGAGCGTCGACATGTGAATGCTAGGTGAGCGTCGACATGTGAAGAGGGTGGGTTTCAGTAGGATTTAATGCTATTCCTGTATTTCTTATTTTGAACATAACATTAGATGTATAAAATTCTAGTCTTATTTCTCTTTTAACTGGTAAATGCGCAACTCAAAATTTAAAAGATTTAAAATTTAAATCTCTAGTCCATAGAAATTTTGAAAACTATCAAGGAGCTAAAATAACAATGATGATTTGTGTCGTTTATATTTCAAAAAATTCAAGAAATTTTAAATTACTCGTGAAGTTGTGGATCGCGGTAGCGAGACACACCTTCAATTTAAATTTAAAGGGACTGGCCCACGCTAAAATCATCAAAAAATCTTTGATTTTATTTCGGGTTCTTAATATGACCATATGATGTAAACATGTACATAGACTAGAACTGCCAATTTTTATAATTTTTGTGCTGCGCATTCACCAGTTAGGCTAGATATAGAGACGAAATTCCTGATTTCTAATTATTGACAACCATGTCAAAAATAGGAAATGCGCGAATTTCGTCTCTATATCTAGTCTAACTGATGAATGCGCAGCACAAAAATTATAAAAATTTGCAGTTCTAGTCTATGTACATGTTTACATCATATGGTCATATTAAGAACCCGAAATAAAATCACCGATTTTTTGATGATTTTAGCCTGGGCCAGTCCCTTTAATGATTTTAGCCTGGGCATGTCCCTTTAATAGTTTTGCACAGTTTTGCACATAATAATGAGAGATATGTAGCTTATTTGCTGCATACAAATTTTAATTGTGTTTAATTGTCTTTTTGTTGTAGCCTGTTTGGCCGTCATTCCTACGATTAAAGGTACGTGTCATTTTCAATATCCACGCATTTCTTCAATGTGCTGTCTATATCATATATGATAACTTTTATACATTAATGTAAGGGGTGGGTCTTTGCATCTACGGTTCCTTGACAATCATAACAGTGTATCTTGTTTATGTTTTCATATCTGTTCACGAGTAATTTATTTATAGAACCATCAATAACAACAGTAAAGAAGAAGTGTGATCTATTTAATGATTTTAGATTGCAATGTGTCTAGATAGGGTGATGCCCCATGTAAATTTGACTTTTTCGACAGTCCATGCATTTTGTCAGCGTATTTTTCAGATGGTCATAATGGTCAACCAATATTAGCAAACCACAAGTTGGGTTGTCGAATTTTAACCTGACAACGCAAATTAAATATAATAAATATAATTTAAATTTTCACCCCTTGAATTGGGTCGACCCACAACTTCAAGTGAGTGAAAAATACTAATATCTGTTTAATTTGAGACCACGCATTTGCAAAGCTTGGTTCCTAAAGGCCCCTTTCATGTAATATCAGTGATTTTGTTGACTAGTAAAACAGATTAAAAAGGACGATAATTGCGCTTAGTAGCTTAAAGGTTAAGGTGACCATGTAAGATCATGGTGCAGCTCAGTGTACACCAAATGAAGACCAGACACTGACAAATGTTGATTTAATGCTGGTCCCCGTTAGCTGGCGTGATCGCTCTTCCACAGACACAGCCGACCAGCATGCAGCGGCTTAGAGAAAAAACACTAGATGAACTGTGCACTGTTTCCTCCCGACATCTGACTGATTAGTGATCTACATTCAATTTGTGACATTAAAAAACCTGCTCGCCACTACTAATAAGTTTTTAGGATCACGTTAAGAAAATATAAAACGATTCAAATGATCTGTTGATAATGAGGGATCCACATTACATGTATGGCCGGATGTGTTTTAACCCTTTTAAGCCTGACTTTACATTGTCATCTTCATCCTCTACAAATAGCGAATTGCTGTCGCGATTCTCGACTTGTAGTGGATGAAGATGATTTGATGTAGTTTAAGCATTAAAGAAAATTACCATGAATTGGTAAACAAGTTTCATGGAAATTTCCTTTCTAAAACCCCCTAGTTGTAAGAAAATTAAGTCTGTTTTCAGGGATGTAAAATGATGCTTTAATGCATCGCGAGGGCCTAAGGGGTTAAGTCAGTTATAACTGACTTAACCTTTTAAGCCCTCGCGATGCATTTTTAATTAAAACCCCCGGGGTTCTCCATTCTGCTCCGGCTTTATCCTTTACGGAGACGCTATGTGAGAGCCCCATGGTGGATGAGCTACATTTGTAATCTCAGTAGATTGATATAGGCATATGCATGTTTATTTGTTAAAAATATTGATTTTGCTCGCTGTGCCCTCGATAAATAACCAATTTATTATGATTGTGTTATTATTATAATAGGTCAGGCTACAGAAGGCACATCATTTGTGGTCGCTTTCCCTCGTACGGGTGGTGATTTTGACGCACTGCTAAGAATGACGGCGCGAGAGGAGACGAGTTACACCATAGAATCCTCCACAGAGACCAGACAAGGTACCATACCTGGCATGAGCTCAGTCACAGAGGTGTACCCCATGGAACAACGTGTGACGTACGGCGTGGAGACAGTGGGTCTAATCGTCACCACAGACAACCCCATCTCTGTTCACCTGGACCAGCCCTCTTGGGAACTTGACGTCGCCATGGCCCGACCAATAGACGACGACGACACAGAGTTCTACGTTGTCACTTATTTATACTCAGAAACCACCGGCTCCAACAGACCCCTGTCCTTCTACTACGTAGCCGCTTCTGAGGACGACACCAACGTGGAGATCCTGAACAACGAGGGGAGGAAACTGGTTGAGGTGACGCTGGATAGGTTTGATGTGCTTTCTGAGGACGCCAGTGAATACACAGGTGGTAGTGACATAGACTTCACGGGGGTTTACGTCAGGTCAGATAAACCCGTGGGGGTGTTTACAGGTCACGGCAGGGTCAGGTACCCAGACAATAACAACAATAACTACATCTTTGACTCGATGCCTAACACTGCTGAGCTGGGCACGTCCTTCACCACCTTCCCCCTGATATTCGGCCCCGATGACAGCGGCTCTGTTCTCAGAGTGATGGCCGTCACTGAAGATACAGTGATTACCATAGACTCACTAGGT
>CAXHKU010000130.1:12500-17629 GCA_964017125.1 Flabesymbios commensalis
GAACAATAAAATGTGGTTTTAAATTTGTTAGAATTATTTCTATTTTTTCAAGAAGGCCGTAGGAAGAAAATTAATATAGATGGTATCTTTACCAAACTCTGATTTGAGAGTAATACGACATATTCAATCGATAACCCAGGCATTTTTATATCTAAACGTTCAATCTGTGGCCAAACTTATGAATTAGCCACACGAAGGGTAATACTTAAATTAGCGAAGGCGCTTACACAAGAGAACTCACGACGACTTATTTTAACCTCTGTAATCTTTCCAGCAATATGTGTTCAATCTGTGATATCGACATAGGTTGTAACCTTAGGCGATACAATCATAATATGTGAACATGTCCATAGACTAGAATTATGAAGTCTTAAATTTTGGGTTAATGTGGCAACGTAGCAAGTGTACCGAAAGCCCCATTTATCATTCATTCCCGTATTTCTTTTTTTGGACATGCATGTCCGAAA
The DNA here is from genome assembly GCA_964017125.1 of Flabesymbios commensalis. NCBI lineage: Eukaryota > Metazoa > Annelida > Polychaeta > Terebellida > Flabelligeridae > Flabesymbios > Flabesymbios commensalis. The sequence goes on from CAXHKU010000130.1 coordinate 12,968, forward strand.
TTTAATCTCGTCCTTATTTCTCTTTCAACTGGTGAACGCGAAACATAAAATTATAAAAAAAACTTACACAATTCTAGTCTATGGACATGTTGACATATTATGAACATATCAAGGAGCCAGAATAGACAAAACTACCGTGCAAGCACTGAAATTCCACTCAGCTGATGCTGTGACTCACTGCTTCCGATATGCCAATAATCGAACAGGGGCGTGCACAGGGGGAGGGTCAAAGGGGTCCTGACCCCTCCCTTGAGCTGCAGATTAAAAAAAAATTCTGGGGATTTCCAAGGGGAAAGCCCCTGAAACACTCATTTTTTTAAATTTATCTCTCGCTCCCCCCCCCCCCCCTATATCGGAAAGTTTGGGACGCCCCTGTCGAAGATGGATGATAAAATCAAGATGGCCGGTATTGCCTCGGTTTGGATCGAACATAAAAACGGACAATGCTAATAGACTCGCAGAACCCGAAAACCTATATAGGCCTATAACACGTTTCAAGTGAAATCTGAAAAAAAATTGAAAAAAAAAATTAGTCGCCAGGTGGCGGCCATTTTGATTATTGGTGGAAAGCTGAAATTCAAACAGTTCAGCTCCATACTCATGGGTAACTTCACATAACAAATTTGTAGAGATCCAATAATTATTTTTCAAGGTATAGCGTAAACAAGAAATGTTTAAATTAAAAAATCAAGATCGCCGCCATAGCCTCGTTTTCGATGCACACGAAAACGGAAAATGCAATGATCTCACAGACCCCGAAAACCTATATAGGCCTGCATGTATACCAGGTTTCAAGGGAATCCTGAAAAAAAAATAAGTCGGAAAAAAATGTAGTCGCCAGGTGGCGGCCATTTTGATTATCGGTGGAAAGCTGAAAATCTAATCAGGTGATCTCCATACTCATGGGTAGGCCTAACTTCACGTAAGAAAATAGAGAGATCCAATAATTACATTTCAAGTTATCGCATAGTCCGTAACCCCGTCAACAAGAATTTGTCTGAATCTTTGACCTTAACCTATGACCTTGGGTAAAACAAATTGCCGGGAGGGGTTGAATGGTTGTATGAATTATGAATTCAATCTGTTGCACCATGTTATGTTATGTTGGTGTAGTAGCCAAAAGGCTGCGTGCGGCGGCGGCGGACACCGGGCCGAGGGGTAATGATTATTTTGGCCTGATTGTGTCCCTTTACATTACATAAAGCTTGATATTGGTTTTATCGGGTCAGACTCATAGTTTGGTAGGTAAATGACCGCTTGAGCTGTTGATTCTGACGTCTACAATCAATCCCCGCACTAAAAGAGTAAACTAACGTTATGTATAATGGCCGCAGAAACATAACATGGGCATTCAAATGAAACAGAGGGCTAACTAGGACATTTAACGTTATTTCAAATGGAAAAAATATTTTGGTCTCCATGGGTCATATAAAAATATGTCGGCACCTAAAAGTTAAAGCTGGAATTGCTATTACAGATTCCAGCTCGAAATATTGCTATTGCTGAAAAAACAGGGGCGTCGGAGCCAGTCCTTCTGATAGGCCTACTGCTAAAGCTGAACCTATATTTAGCCTAATTACGATATTTTCTAACTTGTGTGACTGTAATTCACATAAGACTCTCTGAAGGAGCAGCACGAATAGGCTATAGGCCTAATCCTCAAATTGGTATTGACCTTTTAACCGCCAAATTAGTCAATTTTAATTTTCACCCACTAAGTTGTGTCTCGCTGACGCGATCTACAACTTCAATTAAGTGAGTGAAAATTATTAGGATTTGTCAAAATGGAGGTCAACGATTTTGAAACAGATGATATCACATTTGCAAAAGCTGGTATTTAATGTGCTAATAAAAAGAAAAAAATATATATAAATGAGACCGGCGGTTAAAGGGTTAAAAGGTCTTATCTGCCATTGGACAGTACTAGGGCCTATATATTGGTGACGTCACAATATATATTTTGTAAAGCTTTGTAAAGTCGCTGTTTGCAACGGTTTACTCGGTTTGCAAGGTTACATAGGCCCAATGGAAGTTTCATGGTGCCCAGGGATATCAGATATCATTCAAATTTATGTAGGGGCCTACTGGGGAAGTCTCTGTGAAAATATGTAGAGATATTATTCAATAGTTTTGTACTGGGGAAGTCTCTGTGAAAACATGTAGACCCTCTATGGCCTGTTGTATCATTGGCGCCGGGACAGCTTGGTAGCGTGATTGACTCAGAGCCCGACTCAGTGCCCGGGGGTACCGGGTTCGAGTCCCGCTGTGGTCGATACCATTCTTAACTTGGTGCACAATATGCAGTGACCCAAAATGTTAAAATTCGTGGTATGATGACAACCGAAATGTAGGCCTATAACTGCTTTCGCGCCGCATCAAAAAACATAAATAAATAAAGACATACAATGATCAATATGTCAAAGTTGACAAGTAAAACGTTAAATACAAAAAAATAATAAACCCTTATTATTTATAGCTTCCAGTATAATCCACCTGCTAATAATGATTAGCGGACTTTCTAACTGACTTCAGAGACACCTGGTGAATGCATAGATTCTACTATGCCGGTGACGAAAAATTGTAAAAATGTTTAGACTATTGACAAAATATATTTTATGATTGTTGATCATTGTCCGGCACTAGATAACCTGTCGCTCACCGTATATCCGTTCTAGGCATATTAGTATGTGACCTATGTCATATTCACCTGCATCGTGTTTTTACAGTACTGTAAGTAAGAAAGCAAGATTTTAAATGTGCGTTGGCCACGGGTGGCACCCTCCTGTCCAAGCCCTGTACTAGGGTTAGGCAAAACAAAAGTTACTCCACCAAGGTGGTCTGCATAACCATGGCAATAATGACACACATACATTTTCCATTCCTATTGAGACAAGAAGTCGTTAAAATGTAACAATTTATGATTCTAGTAACTAGGTATATTGTGCTGGTTAAAACGTGCACATCATATAAAAATTATGTTTCTCAATCGGATTGACAATTTACATAATCATTATAATATTATCATCATAATTTTTATATTTTCGATCAGAATAGATACCGTACAAAAGCCTGGTAATGCGCTGATGACACAGTTTTCAGACATAATTGAACGAATAAAGTACCAACCATCGGCTCCGAGACCCACACAAAGCCGTAATGTAGGCTACACATATTTCTACTCCCCTGACTTGATTGAGATAGATGATATCACCATCAATAACTTTGATAAAATACAGTTACACGATATCGGAAATCTGTAATTGGGTGCAGAAGTTGACTTATATATGTTTTGGGCATATAAGATTGATGGTTGAGGACATGCTGGGGTAATGTTGAAAATACTGAAGATGAATTTATTTTTTAAATGTAGTATAAACATACACCATCTTCAGAAGATGTAAGTAACTAACCTAATCTTGGCAACTAAATGCTATAGAGTGTCATGAACAAGTCACCAAATATTATTGGGTACAGTATTGCAACAAGATATGATGCAACATATGTGGTAATTGGGGCAATAATACCGTTCGTAGCACGATCAGGATGTTTTTATGAAGATTAACATAAAATACAGACACTTTCTAGATGTGGTCGTGATATGGTAGAATGTATGAGGAATCAGTAGGTTCTGGTCATGCATGCTTCTAATCAGATATAACTCTCACTCTCACATAACATACAAAAACCCAACAGGTTCAGTTGTGTCTTGAAGTGGTATGGGAGCGACCACCCTATTTTACAGGAAGAGGTATAAATGTTAAAGACAATAAGTCTTACCATATATAAAGTGATAAAATCATATGATGAACGTGAAGATATTAAGGTCCCTAATAACTATATGTCTCCTCCAGACATAGTAGATTAACCCTTTAGGCCCTAACGATGCATTAAAGCATAATTTTACATCCCTGAAAACGCACTTAATTTTCTTACAACCATGACAACAAGGGGTTTTAGAATTAAAAAATCCATGAAACTGGTTTACCAATACATGGCAATTTAATTTTTTTACCCACTTCAAATCACTTTCATCCACTAAAAGCCGAGAATTGTAACAGCAATTCGCGGGTTGTAGTGGACGAAGATGACATCTATTATATTATTTTGTAATAAACATTGATCATCTAATCATCTATGCAAGAGCCATGTATCCTACATCAAAAACATTTCCATGCACACTACGATGTCAGATGAATATATAACATATAAAGTACAGAATCAGGGAGGAGAGCAATACAGTTTCAGTTCAATGTTCAAATTCACAACTTTTGGTGAAGATCAATGCCATTCAACTATTCAATGAACAATGGTATCTAAGTGTGGAAAATACTGAGGTACATGATGGGACGTTAAATTTTATTACGGCAATCAAACTGTCAGATACTGACAATGTGGTAGTCGTAGGAACTGATGTAAACTTGCTCATTCTGCTTTCGAAACGCTCTCATCATAGCAATGCCTAGGTATGTAAACCTAGAACTGGTGATATTTACGGTACCATTCAACCGTCTCAAAGGCTTCCACAACGCCAGAACATAAATTCTAAAAGAAAGACATTCAAATTAATTCATAAACATCCAGAACTAAAACTTAAGCCAATTGGAGTATTTCAATGTATCTCCTTCGTCAATAACCCCTGCCACAAAAAGTGGATATATTGTT
>CAXHKU010000131.1:0-14194 GCA_964017125.1 Flabesymbios commensalis
AATAGGTAATTGCAACACATGTGTGAAACTTGCATCAGATAAATGGAGCAGGTGGAGCAGGCAGATGTCACATTTTTGTGGCAGCATTCTCAGTAGTATAATTATATAGCTTCATGTTTGGGGTCACGAGTAGAGGTTCAAATTTGTGATATTGAATTTTGTAAACTGAAGTTGACTTTATGCCAGAATGTAATTTTAGTAGCTATTTATAGTTTTGAATGACATTTTCTTGCAATAAATATAATGATTATTGTCGGATTCACATTAACCGTGGTGAATGATTTTCGCCGATTTCTCAGTCAATTCTCCACCAATTTTCACGACATTTTCGCACACTATTTTCCATTCTTTTTGTGACTACCCTGAAAGTTTTAGCGAAGTTTTGATAAATATTTTAGAAGTTAAACCATTTGACATGTAGTAAATAAATAAAAATGTTGCTCTTTATAAACCCATTAGCTCCGTCTCAGAATTGTATTACATGTCAAATTGTCTAGCTTCAACAATACTTATCAAAACTTCGCGAAATTTTCAGGTAAAATTGCATGGAAATTGGTTGAGAATTGACTGAGAAATCCGCGAAATTCTATAACCTTGGTTGATGAATTTAATGTGAATCTGACTATATGTAAAATTACAAATCTGATATTTATTTCAATAATATCTTAGAAATTGGTTGATAATATATGCATTAATACGGGAGGGGGTGAACGAATGGATGGATCAATGATTGAGTGAATAAATGAATGAGGCATTCGGACACTTTTGTGCACATATGACTAATCTGGACTAGGACAACGTCCAGCGTATTAGACCTGTGCCGATTTCTGCTTACACAAGGGGTGCTTTTACACATTTTTGTATATCAAAATATTATATGAATATGACATGTAATGTATATTCAAGGGTCAATAAAATAACCTAGCTTTATAGTGACAGGCTATTTTGTTTATTGAACATTAGGCCTAGACGCTCGCTCGCTCAGGCTTTCGTGTTTTTAGACAGCCACATATAGTTTTTTAACACTTTTAGGCTATCCTGAGCATTGTATTTCCAAGGGTGTGGTAAGGTCCAAATCTGTATATTCAAGGGTATTGTTTCCCCCAAACTTCATAGTCAATGGTCATACCCTCAGCATGATGAGATGTACCAGATGACACTGCCCTCCAAACAGTTTACTAAATTCTGTTTGAGGCCGAACACTGGGCAAATATCTCAGGCCCCTCGCTAGTTTTATAAACAAAATCGAATGATCGAGTCTAGACTGTTGATTTCTAAAATATAATGGTGTTATCGGTTTTCCCGCCTTATGAACCATACAAATCGATATATTACGCATGTTTTTGTGTTCATTATTTGAAAAGTAATGTAAATATCTTGATTTTTTTCAATAATTTAAAACTTTGAAGAAAACGCAACAGATTTGTTCTCATCACAGATATGTTACAAATAAGAATCAGCAGAAAATCGCTTTTAGCACACATTTTGCACTAAAATACACAAGTGCCTATAATAAGGCGGGTCATGTTATAGCTATATCTGAAAATCGGGTCATTCTACAATATACACGTGTGAAGGTACAAAAAATCACAATCCTTTGAGCAAGGCTTAATCTTTACTCGCTGAATAAAATAGTCTTATTTATACACTTGATCGGCTAATTTGAATCTGGATTTGTGACCCCGTTAACTGAGTGACTCGGTAACAAAAGAAAAATGATCGTAAAGTAGGCATTAAACAAACAGCAATATGCGAGATCGATATAGGGCTAAAACCCCATCATTCTGCTGCAGTACAAAGACAAACAGCTGTAATTTGTTATATTTCTAGTAAGCAGTTACTCTTGATAGCTGGTCAATCTCAACAGATACAATGCATATCGATCGGCGGTGATCATCACGACGACAGCTCGTTTCCATGGCGACTCCTCGTGATGAGCGGGCGAACCAATATTTGTCCGTCCCGGCTTATCGCCGGCTTCGTGACAGGGACAGGGACATGTGACCGCGTCAGATGCACCCCTTTATCTTCGTGACAGTGTGTTATCTGTGTCACGCCAGTGTCCTTATCATAATTGGCCGGGGCTGGTGCATGTCCTATCCGCCGTCATCTCTCTTGTCTGCCTTTGCTTACTTTTCAAGCAAACAGATATTGCTGTTTATTTTTTCAAGCCCACTTTAAACCGCTAATGTTCTCGTGGTCAGCCCAGCGCTGGCACAAATTTTCGCCCGATGTCAGTCCTACTTGATATTTATAAACAAGAAAATGCGGTTAAATCAATATTACACCATAATAGATTCAACCTCTTGTGTCTCTAATGTCTATATTACCTGGAAAATCTGAAACGTTCACACAGTGTATTATGGGTCTGTGTCGTAGACGGTGATTTAAACCAACTGCGGCTGGCCATTTTACTGTAATGGGCCGTTCTCATGGCTTCAATAATACCAACGTGAAACAAAATAAAAGATCACACAGCTGGGTTAGCGTGTTTACCTCTGATCATATCTTGATGGATTGGGTCAGCTTCCTGTGTTGTTTGCAGTACGCCTTTGTAATGAGTATTGAAACGATTTCCAGATCACACCGACTACAATTATATTTACATCGCGAAGGGAAACTTTCTTTTTCATACTCAACATGTATAGCATTTCAATGATAAACTAGAGGGGAATTGTGACTTTTCAAGTATCAATAATATTTGGACAAGGTTTTATAAGTTTTTCACGGCTATTTTGAATTTCTTGGGTTATTTTTAATATTGCAGATTGATGGGAATTGTATTAATGTTGTTTTTTTTTGAGCCATTTTGAATTGGAATTTTAGACTTCAGAATTCAGTCCCCATTGAGCTTTTGTACTTTTAAATACACATATATATTTGTTTGTCAAATGGAAACACATTCAGAGGCCCCCACCAGTTCAATATGTTTGGGCCTATCCAAAATGCTCTGAACGTCATTTTACGATAGCGTCTCATCGATCCAACGGCAATGTTAAAAGATTGACCCACGGATTTTTCACTCTGGATAAAAGCATAGACATACAGCCATGGACAGCCAACTTCAATTCTCACGACACTGATTGATGTGTGAGAGCTTCCGACCGTGATAATTGGTGAGAGAAGGGATAGTTTACTTCCGCTGTTAAATATCAACCATCTGCTTTTTGATCGTTTTTCATGGTTATGTTGCCATAGTGTTGACCACAATTTTAATCACAGTCATTTTGATGATTAGGTCTAACATCAATATCTTTCAAATCGTAACAAATGTATTCGATAAATGAATAAATTATAATAGTTCCTTCTGCTTCATTATCAAAATTGTTTAAATATTACAACAAAAGTAAAACATCCGAAGCAAATAAAGCATGCATCTCTCGTGAAATCGTGCAGCCAGTTACTGCACATGAGTGACTATAGAACATAGCACTCACATAACATGTCCAATACACCCAGTGACCAAGCAACACCTAGGATTTATCGGCTATATATTCAATTCAATATGACAATTGTCCGAATTAAGGTCTACTGACATGCTGGCACTGACAGTACAGTGCTTGAATGAGTTTTCTGTATCTGGTAACGTGGGGAGAGAAAAATTGTAGGCAGTGACAGTCAGCAGTGGTTAGGTCAGTCACAGTACAGCTAAAGATTCATACAGCTTTGAAATGCGCAAGTGTAGGCTTACATTAGCCTATAGAGTACACTTTGACAGCATAAATATCTGCGACTGAACTGATTACAAGATACTACTCGAGAAATTGGCCCAATGCTGTTTTAATATTAGCCGACATTTAACCAACATTTGGTGAGTGTGCCGTGTTAGCTGGGAAAGCTCTTACTGTCAATGGGCGGGGGCCCTAGGGAATGGCTAGCACCGCTGCCTTTCACGCCAGAGTTCGGGGTTCGGTTCCCGGTCTCGGCGGTTTGAAAGAAACAGAAAATGTTTCTTCCCCATCCACGTGTGAAAGTCAGTATTGTGGGGAGCCTCCGTGACCGAGAGGTAGCGTGCTCGGCCTCAGACCGCCAGGGCTCGAATCCTGTGTCTGGAGGACAGTGTCATCTCAATCATCTCACCACCCTCAGGAGGTTCTCCTGGCCCAGTTTAGCCTATATGTGCACAAAGGTGGCCTAAAGCCCGATTCATTTCATTTTTTCTTACTGTCAATATGCTGGAGGTCAACTGTTTCCAGACCCCCATATGGTAACACAACCTTTTGAGTCACAACACAAAACCCACATGAGAGAAATGGCGAATTATTCCCTCGTAGATGTCACTAAAGTATATAGAGTTTATATGACTTGGGAACTTGCTCTTAATGCGGCGATGGGTATGAAACTCATATAGTATTATTATCTTAGCTGATAACTGTGGATGTGAGGTGATATGTCATCGTGGAATATCCAGGGGCCACTGTTGCATTCTGGGGACCACATTGTCCCGTGTATTTTGACAGTTGACTACACCTTTGGGTTTGAAACAGCTTCACTTTGGCGTCAAAATGTAATTGTAAACCTCAAATGTAGGTATTTAGCATAAACATAAAAAAATACATTAATATGAACAATTAGTTGATTCAGTAATTTAAATTATAGTGACAAAATAGCCAAAATTACTCGCCTATCGAGCCGACGAAAAACATAAATAAAGAGCACGAAAGGTAGACCAGAAATCAGTTATCCTTTTCTCCTAGCTGCGCATGCGCGCCTTAAGTTCACGACGATCTCGCTCCAGTCAACAGTCCATCCCTCCTTAATGTCTATGGATAAAAGCAAAAAAAATTGCATAAATGTCCACAAGCATATAAGTATCAGTTTCTGATACGGATGTTTTTCGTTCCTATTCTAAAGTCCAATATGGCTGCTAAAATTCGAGATGGCCGCCGGTGCCGATCTTTAATTTCTAAATTTCGACACAGTGGAATCTAATGTAAAAAAAATATTTAGGTGTTCCAAGGCACAAAGAATTTATCCAGATGATCAGAAATTATATCAGTACTTTTCTCACTACCAAACACCAAGATGACCGCCATTTTGTTCTGAGTATGTTAAGCGATCTCTTAAAAAAAGAAAATATAAGGTAACTATCTCGTTGTTCAACTTAAATGTATTTTTTTAGCCAAACCCATGGCATCTATCACTTATTTGGATCACCAATATTTTATTATATTGAATTTATCAACAGAAATCCCACATAGCAGTAAATTATACGTAACACCATGTAACGCAATTTTTTTAAAGAAAACCAGGGGTATACCCCGATTCCTCACTTTTGCAGTTAAAACAATGATTTTGGTGTCTCTACCTATGATTTAAAGTACAAGGAGGTTATCAAGATGATCAGAAATAATATCAGTACTTTTCTTGATACCACAAAAACAAGATAGCCGCCATATTATTTTGTTAAGAGATCGTTAAAAAAACGAAAATATGGGATAACTATCTCGTTGTTGAATTAAAATGTATTTTTCAGCCGAACCCATGGAGTCTAGAACTAACTTAGATAACCAATATTTTATTATATTGAGTTTATCGACATAAATCCCACATGGTAGTTAATTCTACCATGGCGGGTGATGCTTTTTTGCGTGTTTTTGAACTGCTTTTCCACTAGAAATAAGCTTGAGATTTGTCAAGCTAACAAATTAATCTCTGGTAAATAATTAATTAGGAACAGTAACAAGTCTAACTCAAAAGGTACTGGTATTTTTAAATATTTTGAGGCAGGGATTGCGTCAGCAAAACCTGCTTCAGATAAATGAAACGGTTAAAGTCAACATATCAGAGCAATATTTGGACATTATAATACCATATCATCACGTTAATGTATCGACATGTCCTCATATTATCATATCCTGATATTATCCTGACATAAAAAGATCTTATATTATGACAATAAACTGTCACATCAATTAATGTAATGTCATATTATGATATTCTGATGTAAAATAATCTCGTTACAATACCATGCAATGCCATAGCTTTATTACGAAATATATATATCTTAATATTCAAAATGTAATATCTTTATATTCAAATGCCTATTCCATGATATTAAACCTATTGACAATCGCAGATCATGGACAAAAGTAAGTATTTGAAAGAGTATAGTTATTGGACGATTGTCGAAGATGTCATGTACATGTAACGTAGGCCTATTATTCGACGATAGCCCCAAAATTAAACAGAATTGGATTAATGCCCCGTGTTGGCTGGGGCAGTAGGTGACGTTGAAGGGAGGCTTTCTAGCACAAATCAATTAGATGATAAGGACTTGGGCCCACACGTTACATGAAAAATCCATTTTAAGGTCACATTATAATATTGTAGTGTCATATTCCATCATTATTTTGTCACATTTGAATTTGATAATGTCAGATCCTATTATAAAAAATTAATTATACTGGCCTTCAAATCTTATTTGTGATATTAAAGGACACTATGTGGACATTATAATACTATATCATGACGTTAAAGTGTCATATTCTGATAGTATAATCCAATATCCTGGCAAACAAATGCCAGATCCTGACTTCAAACTTTTACATCTCCTATTTTATTGTCATATTCCGACAATATTTATTTTTATAATAACATGTTTGTCATTATAATGACACATCATCCCATTACAATGCTATATTAGGACATCAATGTGTCATTTCACTAATGTATAAAATCATATCCTAATATTCAAATGTCATATCCTGACATTAAAATCAGTGATGTTAAATTGCTATATCACGATATTGTAATGCATTTCGTGATAAAAAAAATGCCATGTCTTGTCAGTTAAATACAACAACGTGATGTTTAGCCACTATATACTGCCTTTATAAAGCTGTATTGAGCCATCATAACGTGATTTTGCTATGTAAAACACCAATGTTTGGACATTATATTACATACCATGATATTAAAGTGTCATATCCTGATATTATAATCAAATATGCTGACATAAAACTATCATATCCTGACGTTAAACTGCCAAATCCTTTAATATGATGTCAAATTCTGACATTTTAATGTAATATCACATTACATTATCATACAATGCCATATATTTTTTACATAATATACTAATATTCAAATAAAATATCTGAATATTCAAATGTAAAATCAAGGGTATTCAAATACAATATTGCCATTTCCAGGAAATTGACAAAATTACTTAGGCCTATAGACAGATAGATAGCCAAACCATGCCAACAAAATGATGTGATTTAAAACATTGTCTTATTTAGTAGTACTAGTACATGCCAACAGTCTCGTAGGACACGTGGTCAAGCTGGTGTAATGTTGTACTTAGCTCTGTTATTATGTACATTCACACAAAATTAGCTAATATTCATATGGTAGAATAATCACAACTAACAGCAAAATCAAAAAACGTTTCATATACTATATAAAAGACCTACATTGGAATTAGTCGCTGGGTTTGAAACGGGAATTTCTTACGCTATCGCAAGCTTCAAATGAATGAAAAATACACTTAACTTTGAAAATTAGCCCTGTTAGAATTTGTAATCAATGATCAAAAATTGGTGATGGAAATATAGTCTAGATTCCATGGCTCTGAAAAAAAAAGTCTCAACAATATGATGAGTATGGCATGTAGGGGGGGGGGGGAAGCTTGACATCATGGTCGCCATCTTGGATTTGTGGTGATAAGAAAAGGAATGATATAATTTATGATCATGTTGATGAGCTCTTTGTGCCTAAAACATGTATAGAGGCACCAAAAACACTTTTTGAACTGCAAAAGTGAGAAAAGTGAGTTATTTTCGTGTTTTTTTAAGAGATCGCTTAACATACTCAGAACAATATGGTGGTCATCTTGGATTTGTGGTATTGAGAAAAGTACTGATATCATTTCTAATCATCTGGATGATTTTTTTGTGCCTTGAAACATAAGTAGAGGCACCTAAATATTTTTTTCTAACTGCAAAAATGAGGAATCAGGGTATACCCCTGTTTTTTCGAAAATGGCGTTACATGGTGGCGGCCATCTTGAATTAAAAAAAATGCACAAGGGGGCTTTTTGGGGACTCTCCGGCATTCGTCTGGGGAGATGTCCAGGTATCATTTCTGAAAAAATCAGCTTTCTGAAATTTTATTCCAGGTTCCTGTGCTTTTTTCACCAATGCTCTTGCACTAATAGGTGCGTTATTTATTAAAATAATCCGTTTGAGGCTAGTTTGAAGACGTTTATTGCAATATAAATTATATTGTACGTTTCAAGGTCATCTAGAGGTCAAAACCAAAATTAACGACATAAAAGATATAGAATCTAATATAATATCTCATTTTTGACTAATTTGGATGAGCCTACACAGATTACGTTAGAATGGTTATTTTTACGTTTTAATGACATCTAGAGAACAAGACTAATATGACAGCCATTGTCCGACACGATAAATATCTTTTTTTTTTACCAGTGGGTATTGTTAGTCATTATATTCTAAAATAATAGGGTTACACCCGAATATAAGACCTTATTGTGGACTACACTGGTTACATTGGAGTTGATATTTATGCGTTTCAAGTTTCATCTAGAAATCTAGTCGGTAAAACTGATAAATGTCCACCCGGATATCGATTACAGACACACAATGCTTATGCACAAGTGTTTATATATGTATCTAATGTAGAGTTACACACAGAACTCAAATCACATCTTCGAATTATGCAACAAAATGTATACAAATGACGACAAAGATAATTATTTTATCATTTATATAAAATGCTTTACATGTATGATGTGTCAATTGGCGCCATAGGAAACTCCAAATGATTAAGAGGTGATGCTGATACTAAATATTTGAAGCATGTCCAATTTGTTTTATTTGTGATGTAAGTATGTAGCTTTAATCTGTGTAAATTTTATGATATGTCAACTAAATTGTATCTAATCTAATCTATCTAAAATTTGATTTAGTCTGGGTTCAACATGTTTAATTTCGATAACTGATGGCGATTTTGGATTTCAGCAGCCATATTAGATATTTTTTATAAAAACATCCATAACATAATTTAATATCCATACGTCAACTCATATTTATTCAAATTTCCTTGATTTAATTCTAAAAATACAAAATGGTTGTGATTTGTCAAACATTGCACGAAATACCTGAAAATGAGGTACTCAAGCCAAGTTACATATCATTTTTAGGTCTAAGTTATCATTTTTATGTAATTGCCAGACATTTTGTCATTTTATCGGCGAATTTGGATTCTAAAGTAGAAATGAGAACATTCATATCAGAAATTGATACTTATATGTTTGTCGACACTTGTGAAATTGTGATGCTCTATTGTTATAGCTACTAATGGGGATTTGGATGTCATTAATTTCCATTTCGGATTTGACTACTGTGCGTAATTATACAGAATATACATTTAAAATTATATATGATTTACATTCTCTGTCTATTTTCGGGTGGACGTTGTGTCCCATGCCTTTACTAGGCCAGGGTCTATATTGTTTGCATCTATTTGTATAAAATAAATAATTATAATGAAATTTTAAACGTCATCTGAGTGTACCCAAATTAGTCGAAAATGAGGTATTACATTAGATTCTAGTTTCAAATTCAAAATGGCTACTGGCGGCCATTTTGGGATTTGGAGGCCAAATTGGAATATACAGTGGGAATGAAAAACATCCATATCATAAATTGATACTTATCTGATTGTAGACATTTGTTGCTTGTATCCAAAAATGCAAGATCGGTATGCTATGCCGCCTCATCAATATAAATTGGGATCTGAAGCATCTGAATCAATATAGCAATATTCACACACCCAATCACTCACTCAATCAATCACTCAATCAGAATATTGTATCACAATCAAGCTAGTCCTACAAGAAAGTCCATTTATGGAGTATATATACACGTTTATATACACATTTCCACGCAGAAACATGTGTAAAACTAACTTTCTGATCAAATGTCATCATATGATATCGTATATTTCCAGATGGTGTGGAGGTGTCACTTTTCAAAATAGCCGCCAAAAACTGACACTTTTTTCATTTTTTGGACTAAAAATAATGTATATTATCACTTTAACTGCTAAATTGAACTCCAGAAACTAATCTTCGCCTGTATTTTTTTTATTTTGAGACTCCTTCGGGCATAAATCGAAGATAGCCGCTACCACTATTTGGGGAGAAAACTATAACATTGTCTATTCTAGATTCGAATAGGTAACATTTAAGTGTTGTAGCATCTGTAATATAAGTATACGTCAGATCTTGATATTATATCATTAATAATACCATTATTATTTATTATCCTGAATTGCGGTTTTGTTTAGATGGTTTTGTTGCGAATCTACTGAAGATTAATGGCGCAATATTTCTTTTTTTTAATTATGTACTATAAATTAATATCCGGACACTATAAATAACCCTGGGGCTGATTCTAAAATATTTTGTTGCACGCCTAGAGAACATAGGTTTTATAGTATACTCTTTTTTTTGGTTCACCAGCTTTTATTTAAAAAAACACTAACCCTTTCAAAATACGTCCGAAAGACCCTATGAGGATCGTTTCCTGTAGTCGGTCATAGTGCTCCAGTGAAAATGAGCGCATTACCATTTGTACACTTGTAGCTGAAACAAAACATAACTAATATTGCCATTTTTACCTGGTATGTATTTAACAGTATATATATATATATAAATATATATATATAATATTGAAAATATATATATCAAATATTGCAGTGTAATAATTGGTGTTTAACGAGGCATAAATTAAGATTCTGCAAAAAAATGAAAAATAATGACTTTTTTAAAAGGCGATTTTTTTTCTTTTAGACATTTTTCTAGATGGGTAATGTTCTGAAACTAGATACATACATATCAAATAAAGATAAAAAAGTGAGAGATCTATGAGGTTTGAGGGGGTGCAGCAAACTCTGGATTTTGATTAGCTCTCTGAATCAGCCCCAGGACTACATCAAATATATCATACTTTTTTACCATCCACCAAAGCCTTGTTTTCACTAAAATACATGTGAAATTTGCTCAACTTAGTGTTCCGCCCCCCCCTTTTCTAGTTCAAATTCAATCGAAGATATATTGACAGCCATTGACTTAAACCTTTAAAATCATTGCTTCATCCCTCCAATTCCGTTCCATATGAAAAATAGTTGCCACCATGGATGTCGAAGTAACTACTTAGTCTGGTGTCAAATCGACGGATCCAAACTGACAATACAATGCGCCACCTAGCGAACGTGATGACACAATAAGATCCCTGTCATGTGACCTCAGACCATACTGTTGGAGATACAATGTTGGAATGACCTTCCAAATGCACGAAATGATCAAAGCTGAGCCTACCCGCTCTCGCCGACGATTCGATACGTTTAAAATAAAATATATAAGCTTGCATTAATAATGCACCAACACACACAATTTAACTAGGACATGGGCAGTTTTTTACATACATTCCAAATAAAGATAAAAAAGTGAGAAACCTGATGTTCTTTAGAGGGGGAGGGGGGCTGCAGCAAACTCTGGATTTAGATTAGTTCTCAGAATCAGCCCCAGGACTAGAAATAAAAACGTGACGTTATGCTGCACAGTCCGGTTATTAGATTAGTTTATGACATTACAATTAATATCCTGACACTCGATTGGAATATACTATGATTTTAGTGCCACTATCAGACATAGACATAATAATGTAGTAGAACGACATTCCAACATCGATAATAAATCCTAGCATTTTCCGTCCTAATGCTATTTTCCTATACTATAATGCAGTATTATTCAAACGCCATTGCGTCATATCCTAAAATGTTAATGTCATATCACGAAATTGTTCTTTAATCTAGATACATATCATAAGATTTATTACATATCGTTATTATACTTATGATTGATTTCCCTAATATTACAATGCCATATTATATTGGGACATTAAATTGCTATATCATTATAAATATATATATTCTGATAGTATACTGCAAAATATAAATCTATTATCTTGTCTTATCATGGCAAACTATCAAATACTGCCACAATAAGGTAATCAGATAATATCTGTCATAAATTATTATGAAATTATTATTCTTTTTAATACAATTATTACGTCATTTTCTTTAAAATGTTTGAAATGTGATTATCCTAATTGCATAATGCCACATCCGGTCAGTAAGATGTCATTTAACTGTTATTATATAACATATAAAATACATTATAGCATTAATCATGGAAGTATTTATTAATATCACTATATCATAATTTCATATTCTAATGTTATAACGTCATAACATAATATATCAATTCATCATATTAACATCATACTGGAAAATGCGAACAATGTAACGAGTTATCCTGACATTGAAATGTCATATGATAGTATTTTAATGAGCCACTGTCATTATAGTGCCATTTTCTACTATAGTAATGTAATACATATATATTAACATAATACTGCTATATCGTATCATTATACTTATTCTGACACCCCAATGTCTTTTTAAAATATTCTAATGACGAATCCTATCATTCAAATCATTCCATATTAACCATTTAAGTGCTGGTCATGATTATGTTGTTTTATTATATTATTTGCGATTAATTTTTAGAGCAGATGGATGCATAAGATTAATTGTTTTTTGACTGAAGGATAATAAATATAATAACAAATATAATTCTTTTTCACGTGAATTTGTGGGTCGGTGTAGGGAAATATAACTTAAACTAAGTTGAAAAATAAAATGTAACACTTGAAGGTTTAATATCATAATTACCATATACCATTCTATTACCACTATATTATATCCTACCGCAATATTGTGTCGTAACTTGATTTACAAATGACACCTTGGTCATAAAGGTAGTTCACGCATTTGCCTGTGTGGAATTGTACTAAACTGTTTCAGTGGCGGAGGCCAACTTGAATTTATATACGAATGAGGCGTGGCTTCTAGGGTAGTGGTTAGCACCGCTGCCTTTCACGCCAGAGTTCGGGGCTCGGTTCCCGGTCTCGGCGGTTTCAAAGAAACAAAAATGTTTCTTCCCCATCCACGTGTGAAAGTCAGTATTGTGGGGAGCCTCCGTGACCGAGAGGTAGCGTGTTCGGCCTCAGACCGCCAGGGCTCGAATTTCGAATCCTGTGTCTGGAGGACAGTGTCATCTCATTCATCTCATCATCCTCAGGAGGTTCTCCTGGCCCAGTTTAGCCTATATGTGCACAAAGGTGGCCTAAAGCCCGATTCATTTCATTTTCTAAGCCAAAAAGCTGAATTTAGTAGGAATTGGTAATATACACATGTCTAGGACAAAAGATAAAAAAAAGTTACATTTCCATTTGTCGTCATTGGCGCCAATTTTGAAAGTCGTAAATGACTAAAACTGTAGAAAGGCGACAATTGTACATCCTCTGGAATTATAATATATCATTATAATATGACATTTAAATGTGCGTATCTAAAACCGGACATGATAAAATTGTAATGCTTTGTTTAATTAGATGACTTTGGTTAACAATTTGTAAAGGTGTAATCAAGCTACACAGGTGATAACTGTACTAACACTAGACCTTGTCGTTTATGACAAGTCAAGTTGACAACAAGAGCGCTCACGCTAACGATATCTCCCGCCATTAATTAAAGTCAATAATGGACTCAAAGGCAAAGTTTAAAAATTAGGTCAAAGCGTAACCACCAAAAAGGCACATCTACACCCCCTAAGGGATGTGTGTGTGCAATATGAGAACAATCCAGCAAAAGCTTTTTGAGATATCGTCCAGAAACAGAACTTATCATCCGCCATCAATTAAAGTCAATAATGGCCTCAAACTGGCCCAAATTCAAAGGTTAAGATTTAGGTCAAATGGTAACCCCCCAAAAGGCACATCTACCCCCCACCCCCCCCTCAGGGATGTGTGTGTGCAATATGAAAACAACCCAGCAAACGCTTTCCGAGATATCATTCAGAGACTGAACTTATCATCAGCCATCAATTAAAATCAATAATCGCCTCAAAATCAAAAGTAAAAAAATAGGTCAAAGGTCATAACCACCAAAAGGCACATCAACAGCCCCTAAGGGATGTGTGTATGCAATATATGAAAACAATCCGGCTAACGGTTTCCGAGATATCGTCCGGAAACGAAACACGGCCCCACGGCCAAACATGGTGATGACAATATCCCCCGCCCCTACTTCATGG
>CAXHKU010000132.1:0-48550 GCA_964017125.1 Flabesymbios commensalis
ATATTGCACTGGTCCATCATCTGTACACAATATAATATATTGTGCTCTCCCATTCGATTCAGACATTTATACCCGGATTCACCTTTCACCGTGGTAGATACTTTTTCGCTCTCATATCGATATTTACTGTTTTTGGTCGATTTTACATATTCACTTACTTTGTATGATGGGGCGATTTTATTTTCAGACGATTATTGAATTCAGTGTGATTACTGGTTGTGAAGTGAGAAAATAAAAAAACATTTCCCCAAAATTCCGCCGAGCATGTTTGTTGATCTTCCCTCTTGTGCACAGGGGCTGTCATCAGGTGGTCATCCTGGTACTTTGGCTCAGCCCACTCATTTGAAAAGGTGGTGAGGGTTATCTCCCGGCTGGGGTCTACATTCTCAATTTCTATACAATTGCCGTATTAAACAAACGGGCCATGCTCATGCTACGCTAGAAATTAAAGCATTCTAAATAGAAATAGTTTGAGAACTATTTAATGTAAAGTAAATAGACTATGACAATCAACGCTTGTTTTGCACGCATGGTAGCACACACAGAATATATATATAACATGTCTATGTATTTATTAGTCAACATTGTCAACTGGTCCCGCCCCCGGTTGACAAACTGCCTATTACTATTGAAAAAACAGGCGAGGCACCAGTTTCATGTCTGCACACCCTCATCTGACTGTCTAGTGGTGTACAATCAATTTGTGACGCTGAAAAAATGTATGGCCGCCACCGGTAATAATAGTCAGGGTGCCATCCAGCTATACCCTGCTTGGAATGATAAAGTTTTTTTTACGGTGGATATCGCATCATTAGCACCTCTATAATGAAAATCAGGCGGATAGCAAGCAAAAATTCTTGAGCTAACCGATAAATCCAAGATGGCCGCCAAGATGGCCGCCAAGATGGCCACAACCATAATTATGATAAAACCTGACTTTTGAACTATTTGACTTAGAATGTCATATAATACCACTTTTCTCATAGTAATGCACACCAGCAGTCCATTTCTGGCATTTAATTTGTAATTAGAGTGCACAGATTCAAGATCGCCGCCAAAATGTCCACCATTTCACAGAAAACGTCAATTTTAAATATTGAAACTAGAATGTCTAGTGACTATTTACATGGTTTGTATTAATAATTACGGTGGATTTTAAATCATTAGGACCGCCAAATTGCATATCACAGCGGATAGCAAGCGACTATCCTTGAGCCAACTGATAAATCCAAGATGGCCACCAAGATTGCTGCCGAGATGGCCGCTGCCGCATGATAAAACATAACTTTTGAACAATTTGACTCAGAATATCAACTGATACCACTTTTCTGAAAGTAATGCACAGCAGCAGTCCATTTCTAGCATTGTTTTTGTCATTACAGTTCACAGATAGAAGATGGACACCAAAATTCATTCTTCAGATTGTTTGGCCTATGCAAGGTCAATAACAATGTAATGTTAAATCACAATAACTTTATTGAAACAAGAATCTTAGCAACTGATCGATGAAATTTTATACCATGAAAGGGAACAGGTTACATAATATGTTTGACACTAATAGCAAAACATTAATTGAGTTAATGTGACAGCCATGATGTGTTTTTGTAATCCTCCTCTCCTTTGCAGTTGCATAATGGGGTGCACCAGAGGGCAGTGACTAATCTAGCTAGCCGTCCAGCCGTCGTTTTGGACGGCCAGTTTTCCTGTTGGACAAATTTGGATGGGACGGCCAAAGTTTGAAGACCTCCAAAAAGACGGCCAATATTCCGTTACAATCCCCTAAAAAGGATGGGCTTGAGAACCAAAGTCCACAGGGATGCGATCCGCTGCAATGTAAATATTATCGTTCAGTGAAGCAAAGCTACCCAACTCCTTTTCTATGTAAACGTGGCTATATCATGTATATAGACACTTTTTATGGCTCAATAAGCCTTGACAAAGATGACTAAAGACAAGGTATGACATAATAAGTAGAAATAAAAATATAAAGTGTCGCTTAGCTTGTGCAAAAATCCCTTACCATATGGATGAGAAAATGTCGTGGTCCGGAAGGGGTAATGTCTGATACCCCAAAAAACGAACAAGCAATATTGCCACTTGGGTCAATAATAGAAATGTTGCACGGACACTCACGAATGACTGGGGGCTTATGTGTCACTCTAGATGACACACATGTATGCAAGGCGGAGGATAACTTTCGCATGCAGTTACATACTGCTGATAGAACTTCAATGGTATAGATAGTAGTGCAGGCACTGATCTTTGACACAAGATCTCTGACGTGGGAGGAATTGAGTCACTCTCATATATTGTGCGAAAGGCCACAGTGTTTCAGTATGAAATTACATTGCGAAACTGCGACCATCTGGGCATGTCTGCGGAATAATTTCCTAGACATGCCCAAATCCCCTTAGCATACTTATAGGGTGAGTGGAGGAAAACACTTTCAATATCCCACCATGCCCTATCACCTACAAATGAACATTTGCGCTGAAAAGGGACATTAAGCCATATTCTATTACTACTACTAGCTGAATTAACAGGAGAGGAGGTAGCATGGAATAATGTAAATGTATACTGTGCATTCGATATGGACAATGAACAACTATCACACTTTCACAGTAGGCCTACGTGGCCTGAAAGTTTTCATAAGATGGGTCAAAGCGCATTGTGACATTTGCTTGTCGTAAAATATACATGTATATATACATTTCTATAATATCTGGTAAATACAGGTCTTTATTTCTGACTAAAAAAACTCACTCTAGCATATATTGCTTCTTGGTCTAAAACTATGACGTTCTCCTAAGATAATTTATTCTCTCTAATCAGCTGGCCGCCTATCCGCCATCTATGTTTTATACGCCAACTGGAAAATCCAATCTCAATAAAAAACTTCAGTGGAGGAAACAATAAGATCCTGAGATTCTTTTCCTACTGCTATTATCGACGTATCAAAGGTGTTATGAACAACTGAATAGCCAACAAAAGGTTTTGTCCACACGCTTGTCGAAAACATCAAATATTGAGTCCCAAATTAACTTTCTAAAAATGATCTGTAGGCCTATCTGGCTTTTGACAGTTGCAGGGACTACTCAACTAAGAGTAGGCCTATCACTCAAGCTGTGTGGAAATGAATGACACCTTCGCACATAACAAAATACAATTAAATAAGTTATTATATGCGACAGGCCAAATCTCAATGCCATTTGCTTATTCACAACACATTTTATTTTGACACAACGGGTCATGTACATATGACACAACAAGTCAAGGATAACTTTGATTGCAAATGACACTGATGTTTTAATGAAATGTGCTGTGCCGAAATAGTAACGTCATTACTATTTCAGCACAGCTTTTATTAAGAGATCTCAATTTTAAGTACGCTTCGCGTCAAAATTGTTCTTTTTTGCTCTCCTGGTATGCCATTATTCAAACCAGAATCAAAATTGTCCCATGATAATGCAATCCCTTATAATACGGTGGAACCTGTATATATATTACAGCAACCATTAGAAAATATGAAGAAATATCTTCGCATATACTCCTTCTTCGTGCCGTAAGTGGATGTGATACTGTGGCATCTACTTATAGATTTGGTATATATATAGTAAATATGTGGCACTAAAATTTTTTCAACCTGACAGAAATTTGTAAGATAACTATTGACTTAGCGAAGGTAAAAGAGGCTTGAATGGATTGTTCCTTAATTGCCATGAGAAACACATCTGGTAAAAGTTTCATGCAAATCCGCTCATTACTCTATAACTAATCCTGCTGACCGACAGACAAACCAACACGACCAAGATGTGTAGTGTACATAACGCCGATAGAAGCAAACCAAATTATACTAAAACATAAACTAGGCTAGGCCAGACAGGTGTCTCACTTTGTCACTTTGATGACAATATACATTTATTTTGGCTTCTTACAGCCACTGACAGGTGCAGTGGTCCAGGGTTCAATACATCTTGCTAAAGATATAGGCCTACTATTCGCTAATTTCAATAGCAATCATTTAATACACTTTTGTGAGTTAACAGGTTAGGCTCACAGCTCCCAGGTACAAATTAGGCCTACTAGTTTAGACAAAGTTTTCAATTTGTCTCATTCTGATATTATTGGTAGAGCTACAATTTTATGATTTTTACAATGTAACTGTAGTCTAGTGATTGTAATGTAGTTTCTCATATAAACACTAGAACATCTTGCGTGTTTTGGGCATGTTGCTGCTGTAGAATTTGTCTCGCTCCTATCTGCAGCAGACAATTTCAAATGAATAAATAAACTGTTTGTTATATCAGTCAGTGTTTATATTATTGCGCATTCCAAGTACCAGTATATAGATACATAATCACTATGAAGCCTATACTAATGTGAAAGAGCTATGACGTCGCTTACGCTAATTAGAATATTCCCACATACAACGACTCTTCACAAATAAGCCCACAGGAAGATTTACATGTACATGTTCATCACGATGTATTATATAATGCTTCAGTGTATCAGCAACAACATATTGCTAATTTCAGAGAAACATAGCTACTGTGATAACCATCACTATTTTGTCAGCTTTCAAATTTATTTTGGCGGCCATTTTGTATTTTTGCAAACAGACAATATCTAAGTGATAACTTAAAAACTGAAATGGATGATTCACAGATGGCAAAAACATATGGTTAGACACTAATATTACAATTCTACGATCAGAATTAGTTCAAAGTTCTGTATCTTTGTTTTCGGATTTCAAATTTTAGTTTGGCGGCAATATAATTTTTTTGAACAGCTATATCTGATTCTGAGCAGTAATTTAACCCTTGAAATGAATTCTCGGATGCTCAAAACAAGAACGTTCTATTCTGTGAAACTCAATGACATCGACCTCCCGTGTTTTCACCGAGCTGGCTAACACAATGAAGTATGTGGGAGGGTTCTTATATAACTCTATTTTCACCGAGTGACGTCACTGTGTTTCACAGAATGAAGTATGGGGGAGGGGGTGTTATATAACCTTGTTTTGACCGAGTGACGTCACTGCGTTTCACAGAATACGTATAGAACGTCCTTGCTCGAAACATATGCTCTGCCACCAAGATCAGAATAATTAGCTCAAAAGTTCTGTATCTTTCATATTTAACCGCCATCTTTGCGGCCATCTTGGATTTTAAAAAGCGAAGAAGTATACACCCATTGGTTTGGGTACTGGACAGTATATACTAGTCAAGGACAACTTTGCAAGGTCAGAGGCTGGCCAACTAGACTATACCTTACGTCGGATCAGAGAAGTCGCTCCCCCAGATATGCCCACGCCCAATCTATGAGATGATTACATAGAGGCTCGGCGGATATTCTATGAGCGGGTTAAGAACATGGATTATCTCTTCTTCTTCGATTGCTTAATGATAGATCTCCCCTGCTTTGAAAATTTATGTTCAAGCAAGAGGCACAGTTGTAAGGCGAATTTACTAAAGTGCACCCTTTTCTGCAACTGCAAAGTAGTTAGGCAGATTAGCATAACAATCGGAAAGTGCCAAATTTGGCAGGGAGTCAGGATTTAGTACATAGAAAAGCATCCAGGGTGGACCCAAGTGGACCCACCAACATAGGGGCCATCATGAACAAATCCAAAATGGCCGCCATCCGGCTGCGTGAAAAAAGCAACTTTTGAACCAATTGCCGTAGAATGCTGTGTAATACCTCTTTTGGTAGGTTTTGGGGTATGATGAATCCATTTGGGAGGTTATTTTAATGATAACTGGACAAGGTCACATGTTTTGCAAGGTCATCTATCAGTTTCAGTGAGCGAAGAAAAGTATGTTTATTTGTGTGACCGTGTAATCATTTTTACATTCTTCCCGACTGACATCACATCGCTATGCACCTTGCATAGGCCAAACAAGCAGAAGAGTGCATTTAGCGGCCATCTTCTATCTGTGAGCTCTAATGACAAAAACAATGCTATAAATGGACTGCTGGTGTGCATTACTATCAGAAAAGTAGTATTACTTGATATTCTGAGTCAAATGGTTCGAAAGTTAGGTTTTATCATGCGGTAGCACCCATATTGGTAGCCATCTTGGCGGCCATCTTGGATTTCTCAGCTAGGTCAAAGATATTCGCTTGATATCAGCTGTGATAATTATCATGGAGGTCCTAATGATGTAATATTTACCGTAATTCTTAATACAAACCATGTAAATAGCTACTAAAAAGTGGTGTCACTTGACATTCTAGTCTCAATATATAAAATTAACGTTTTTTCTGTGAAATGGCGGCCATTTTGGCGGCCATCTTGAATCTGTGCACTGCCGTTACAAATTAAATGCCAGAAATGGCCTGCTGATGTGCATTACTATCAGAAAAGTGGTATTACATGATATTCTAAGATAAATAGTTCAAAAGTTAGGTTTTATCATATGTTGTGGCCGTCTTGGCGGCCATCTTGGCGGCCATCTTGGATTTCTCAGTTAGCTCAGGGATTTTCGCTTGCTATCCGGCGGATATTTATTACAGAGGACCTAATGATATAAAATCCACCATAAAAAAAACTTTATCATTCCAAGCAGGGTTCGGCTAAAATATCAGCTTTGGCACCGTGACTATAAGTTTTTAAGGTCGCGTCAGGAAAATATAAACAATTACAAATTCGAATCGAGCTGGTATGAACAGTATAAAAGGCGGCCATTTTGTTTGAATTTCTGGAGTCTTTAAACAACATCCAGCTCCCCGTCTGGAAACATAATGCCAGACAGGTGCCCCGTCTATGGATTTATCAGATAAAGGCATCTAGGCATATTTGCCGTGATGCACTCTCCAAAATGTGCCTGTTCCCGTTGTAAACTTTTAGGCACATTTTGGGACTATATATTGCCTATCTGGTATCAGTTATGTGCCTTTATAATAGGTTGTAGCTTTGTATGTAGCTCATTTTATGATTATGAGAAATGTAGCAGACTTTAATTCATATTTATGTATACATAGGGCCTACCGGCCGTACCAGTAAGACAAAATATGGGAACTATCAGAAACTGTTATAGTCTGAGGCCCTATCTATAAAACAATTTTTGGGTTGACATTTTTTATAAGGAAAATATAGGCCCTACGGAGAAAATAAAAAAAATTATAATAGGCCTATGTTAATTATTAGGCCCCTTAGGCCCTACCTACATTTTATATATTAATTAGAAGACCCCCCTGTACGTGATTAGAGAGGGCGGGTGGTGGGGTATTAGAGTAGGCTATTATTTAATTATCATATATAGTGTACATGCTATATCGTGATTTTATTTTCAAATCAGGGGTGTAGGCGTTTATTTCTTTATGGGCCTTATTAGATTGAATACGGTATAACTAAACCTTCGAAAAATCACTGAGTAATTCTTGACTGTACACTAATCTAATCTCATACACATGTGACTCCCTTCATATAAACTCAATTTTTATCATGTGCATATGGTGGTCCGAGCGTGATAGACAGCGAGATATCAGAGTGACTAAAAATAGCACTGTGTTGGAAAGCGAGACACCTGAAGATGCGACACTGTAGGCTAGCCCCCTGTGGCTGAAACCTGTTTCAGCCACAGATTAACCGCATACAAAATCGTGGGATATTTCTTTGGACCGTCATATCGGAAAATATCGTGCCATAATCAGGTCGAAAATAGTTTTTTTAGAATCAGTAACATTTCAGTTCCATGCCCGCATGCTCAGCTCAGAGGTCGCACAGCCATTAAAAAGTTATGGACATTTTTCGGACCTTGGGGTCGCGATCGCTCTCAGTCACCGCCTTGTTGAATTTTTTGGATAAAGCAAATACATCAATCCTCGGCCTCGGAGAAGACGACAAGGCTAACTGTAGGCCTACAAGAGAGGCTCCAGAAACCCAGTTGACGAAAAATAAGAGACACAGTGATTTACAAGCCAGACGGAATTATCATTCATTTTCAATGAAAAGGAACAGATAAAAAACTAATAGTTAATGGTACAAATTTGACATTTTCAGGGCACCACCGGGGCGCGGATAAATAATCCAGCCCCCTCCGCCTCCCGGAGATTGAATCGTGCCCCCCCCCCTAACAGCTATGTTGACTTTAATTATATATAGTTAATTTAACTGCCTGCAGTGGGTCCCATATGGGTGACTTGAAGTCCTGGGAGCGTGTGAACTTCCGAGTAGGCCCTATGGCAACTTCGGAGCTTGAAGTGTCCAGATAAAGATTACTTGAAGTAGAGATATTTGGTTAATAGATCTACCATATAATGGGATAAAAAACTATTTTTTTGTTGTTGTGGGTCGAGGGGTTGTGGGTCTAGGATCGAGGGATTATAGGTCGAGGGGGTTGTGGATCGAGGTTCAAAGGTCGAGAGTTGTGGGTGAGGGTTCGAGGGGGTCGAGGGGGATATGAAGATAACCTGAGATTAGAAACGATAGAAAAAAATGACTATCATAGCCCGGGGATTACAGCTCAAAGGGCCTACAGAAATGCCCAAGAAGCCCCTCCTTTTCAGGCGATGTTTCGAATCATTGATTCAAAATATTTACTTCTGGGGTTAATTTACCTCATGGGGGTGGGTCTACAACCTGTGCACAAAGACCAAGCACCTACTAACTAATCATTTAAAAGAAACTAGCCCACACCTTTTAGACAAATCAAACCTTGCAAGGAGTATCAATTAAGATTCTTTTAGTTTATGTTATTTTTTATTGTTGAAATGCTTTAATCTGATGATATTTTAGCAATTCAAACTTTTAATGTACCAGGCAAGTTTCGACTTTTGTAGGTGGACTGGTACCTTAAGCCCCAGTAGCTGAAACAGGTTTCAGCCACAGATTGACCCTGTACAAAATCGGACGATCATATCAAAGACATGCCCTCGAATAATCAGGTCGAAAATAGTTTTTTCTTAGAATCAGTAACATTTCAGTTACATGCCCGCCATCTTCATCTATCCAGTTATCTGCTACCGGCAGACTGCCTGGATATCACGTATATGTGCTACGAGTTCAAAATCCCCCTCTTCCCTGGCCAACTCCTGCAGGCCAGACAATCTGACCTGAGTGTGACCTCCACACAACAGTCAGTAAACCGGTGACGTCATAATGGATATTCATGTCGCTCGCACCCCCTCCTTTTCGTACAGACCTCACACACACCTGTTGTCTACCTGACGGGGCAGGGTACATGCCCGCACGCTCAGTCCACAGCCTGCACAGTCATTAAAAAGTCTTAATGGACATTTTTCTGACCTTGAGGTCGAGATTCTTTTTAATGTTTTAGGGCTAGGCTCTCTGGTATTTATTGTTTCTCTCGCTTTTCATAATCATGATAATTGCTGCTTTTCCAGGCTCTCTTGTAGGCCTATTTCTTCACTCTCCATTTCGCTTTCCAGCCCTTCGTGACTGAAATAAATTGCGTCGCCGAATTATAACCCTGTTTTATCTGCTGTAGAGGATGTGAACCGTGTGATGTGATGTTATTGGCCTTATATCCATTTATGCTTGGTCATCAATAATCAAAGACATTATAAATATATATATTTTTATTTTTATTGACCGTTTAGGCTACATGTCAACTTTGACATATTGGTCATTTTGTTTTCTTTATTTCTTTATATGTTTTTGATGCGGCGCAAATCGGTTATAAATACGTTTCTGTCGTCATTATGTCACGAATTTGAACAGTTTGGGTCACTGCATATGTGTGTACCAAGGAAAGATATCGGCCGCAGCGGGACTCGAACCCGATACAACCGTGCTCTGAGTAAGCCAATGAGCCATTTAGCCAACCTGGCGCCAGAATAAATCAATATTTTTTATTGTCAACATCAATCAATCACCCATATTATATAGGCTATGTCGGTCACTTATTAAGTGAATTTCTGGCGATATATATAGGCCTGCCCAGCAAACTTATGAGAAGTTGGACCAATTTGCAACGCTGGTTTACCGTTGGACCAGCGTTGCAAACAGTAAACCAACGTTGGGCAACGTCTCATGTTTGCTGGGATAGGGCCCATGCGTTATCACCAAATAGGCGTGTTTTTTTATATTTCTATAAAAGCTATCGAATTCAACATCTATAAGTAGGCTAGATATCCTAATTCAATTGGTGTAGAGCTATTTTGTTATGTTTATGATGATTTTTTTCATTACCAGTAGGCTTAGCCTATATTGCACCGATGTAACGTTAGAAAATAGTTTCATTCTATTCACTTCTCTTGCTCAACATTTTTCTCATTGTTGCTTACCAGTTATTATATACATAGGCCTATACCAGTATACTATATTAAATCCAATCAAATCAGTAAAATTTATTTTTAAAAATACAAACTTATCAACTTATGCAGTGATTTTAAAAATAAATAAAGTATGGCACCTTACATTATATTGGCATGAAATTATTGTTTGAAGTGAAATGAACTCAATGACTATGTTCACTTCCCATTTCAGTCAGTCCGCAGCGTGTGATGAAAGCTTCTATTTCAATGGTATAAACCGGTTTGCGAAATCGGCAATTTATTCCGAGTGTTGTCGGCAAGACGACGTCGTGAAACGGCTTGCAAATGTGCCACGGATTTCAGCGATAACGTTACAAATGATATAATTTCTCTGTCAATATAATTAGGCCGTCTCAGAAATAATACAACTTGTTCAATGGAACAATGGAGAACAGAAATCAACGGTCATATTCCCAGAACGGGCTAGTTCCACAGGACAAAAGTATGATTATTATCGCCTTAAGATTCTGTGATGTCGTACTTTTTGTCAGAGGCCGATGTTGTGACAGACTGTTGTTGCTGTTCAGTGACTTCTGTTATAAAAACTGTTAACCGGCGGTCGTAGCAATTTAACTGGATGGTGCATTATTACATTCACTAAGAGTTGATAACATTCGTGGAAAGTGACAACTTTGGCCAAAAATGTTATGGCCAACGGAAAACTACTCACCTTGTCATGTTGTGTGCTATTTCCCATTCACGTGATTTCGGATCAACTCTAGCCTACACTGTGTCTGTGGTTTCTGTGCCTGTGGCTGTGCTATTTGATTTTCTAACACTAATACTAATAGACCCCCTAGGCTAAGGGCCTTTTATTTGAGTGTTTAGGCCTACACAATTTTTTTTATAACAGTGTCTTTTCTATGTACCGGTATGTCTACGACCATTCAGGATTTCCACCAGGAATGTTTTGAGTGTCAGAGCCTACAGAGGGCTCCAAATTGGCAAAAGGGTGGGGAGGAAGGTGATTCCACAGACACAGTGACAGCCTGAGACAAAAATCCACAGATTCGCTTAAAATGGCCTAGACCCCCTATTTTAACTTAACTGAAATTACAACAAAATAGGGAATAGGTCACTATATATTTTCAAACACTTAGTAAATAACAAGCTTTTGTACTACGGCCTAGGCCTAAGGGGGGTTGGGGGGGGGGAGGGGCAGCAGCGTCCGCAGCTTCCCGATATAGAGGGGGGTTTAAGAGGTACGATATTTAGAAAAACAGGGGGGTCCGGGGGCTCACCCCCCAAAATCCACAGAATTTGTTGAAAATCTGAAGCTCAATGGGGGGGGGGGGCATGACCCCTCTGACCCTCCTCCCATGCACGCCCTGGGGGGGGGGGGGGGTGAGTCTGAACCGAATCCTTCCCTCGGCCCCCTGTGGAAACCCTGCAATCTCGCCTACATAGACTTTGTCATAGGCTAGGGCCTGGTAGGCTATAGGCCTGGACTACCAAATTAATATAATATAATGAAAGAGGGTTAGAGTCTACTATAGGCCATGGACATTATCAGATTATAGATAGTCTTTAATATAATTATAAGTTGTTTAAATAAGCCTATATTAGGCATGCATATAGCTACATGTTATACTGTGCACAGTTACCTACAAAGCCCAAATGCAGTAGGCATATTCAGGGAGGGGGGGGGGGGGCAGCAGGCGCGTGCGCCCCTTATTTTCGCCAAATACTTTGAAAATCCCCCTATTTAACTGGCTAAATTTTACCAAAAAAATTTAGGGGGCAAGCCCCATAGGCCCCCCCCCCCTTTCTTCAGATGCTGGATCCACCACTGATATCTGTTTGCTTTACAACTAAAACAATTATACTGTATTTTGGCTTCGCAATATATCGTTATAGGCCTATTCTACATATTCAGGGGTGGGCAAGTGGTCGCCACATCGCCACATGTGGCGACAAAAGCAAAATATCTGTAATGTAAATATTTAAAAATGACCATTCAGAGCACCTAAAAGTAGGCATTTGTGGCGACAGGACTTATTTCGCCTGCCCAACCCTGCATATTCATGATATTGAGCTAAAAATTAACCCTTGTGCCTGGATATCTTTTGATCTTCAATCAATAAACTCTATGTCGCCTATCCTCAGCGGACAGAGCTTAGAGGCGCACAATACTATAGGCCTATTTTATTAAACCCCTAGGCCTACATTGGAATGTTCCAGAAAACCTTTTGTCAATTTTTAAAGCCCCCGGCCCGCTCCGCATAGATCCGCCCCTGCATTAGCTTATAACCCTACGAGTACTCAACTCGGTGATGGGAAAATATATAGTCCGTAAAAGAAGTTGCCATTCTGCACTAAACAGGCCCGTAGTCACGGTCTCGTCTGCCCCAGTCTATGGGCCTGCTAACTGTCACAATTTTTATTTCTAGCAATGCCCATGGCTAAAGGCAACATTATACAATGTTGGACAAATGTTTTCAGGGCAGGGCTACGTGAAACCACACATTTTGTTTTATAGCTATGCCTAATGGTCTAGCTACATGTATCTGACAGTTTGTCAGCTATCAGGCATTTTTATTAAAAACAAAACAAAAGGTACATCTACACCCCCTGAAAGGTTAGTGTATGTGCAAAATAAGAGAAATCCATGTCAATGCTATTGAGAATGCAATGACTGTTAGGGGCCTACACTGTAAACATCAACATCTGCAAATTTTTGGTCCCAAACTACGGTTCATTTCTACCCAATTGGAGTTGTGGGTCACAGTAGAAGAAGAAAATGTTTATTTGACAAATAACACAGTAAAATAATGCAAATTAGCGACACAGTAGCGAGACACAATTTAAAAATTAGGTGATAATTGAATATATTATTCAATTAGCAGTGTGACTGAGGGTTGATGAGGTACAGTTAGCTTCAAAAGAGGGGGTGGGTCAGGATGTCCCTCTTCTGGATCTGTAACTTAGCTGTAGGCCTACATAGTAGTAGCATGTAAGCCTTTTGTTTTAATGTGTTGTGCAGTAGGCCCACAGCCTACAATCTGGGGTACATCTGTCAGAATAAAACATAATTCAATGACTAGGCCTACAAGGGCTCAGGTCTAGATATAGTCGGGGATCCACATAGCGAAAAGCCTTCAAAAATGGGTTGGACCTGACGTCGCCTGCTATACTTTTTATTTGTCTTTTTTATGTTTCGTTATACCTTTGGGTCACATAATTGACTAGTCTGCTTTGCCGCAAATATTGCGAATTTGAGCTGTGGCCATTTTTGTGAACATACCCGGTAATTTTTACCGCTAAATTTGAAAAATGTTTTTTTTTTCTTTTCAAAGTGAATGTGGGTGATTTGGGCTGCTAATATATGGTTTTCGTATCGCATAACACAAGTGATGGCACGATTAAATGTGTTAGTATATCTACAGAAGCTTTCTAAATGATTTAGAGCTATATTACCTCATTTTTGCGAATTTTTGTGTTATTCAGTTGTTAAAACACATTTATTGTAACAGAATTGCTGAATTTTTTTTATATAGACCTACTTTGTTTTCCTTTTAAGTTGTAGAGGTTATATTTATCAGTCTCCAAAAGGAGGAGTTGACCGTATAATAAATTGCATCATGCTGATTTAACTAGTAGGCCTAGGGCCTATGAAATCAACGTGCCTGCATTCTGACAGTGGCAGTGGTAGGTTCCACAGTTTCACTGCTGTTGTCAGGATGCGTGCTTGCATGGTGGTAATAATAATTGCTGATTATGTCAAAGAGACTAGGAGCAAGACGACTGTAACGCTTTTAAGTAGATTTTGCAATTGCATCAGCTACCAAGATGCCCAAAGGTACATAGCAACTATGGCAAAGTCAGTTGATGAACAGATATGCCCAGAATGGTGTCTTCATACCAACTAATGTAAAGTCTGGTCGTTTCACACAGTTTGCATGTGATAATCTTGACTTCTAAGAGTATATTAAAGATGGATGAACACTACATGGCACAACACATATTATCTTTCAGCACAAAGATATTGGAGAAGAAGATACAGCAACAACTAGTGTTTCTCTGCTAAAATCACGCGATCTTCTCTATAGTTTTCTCAACCATTTAATCCCGAGGAAAGTCACCTCAGTCTCAAGGAGTTGAAACAGAGCCGGTGCTGCAATGCTTAGACGTGAACTTCTTTTCAGACATGTCTTAACTCAGACATTTCAAACGCAACTGTGATAGGATATGGACCTTTCTTTCCACAATCTCCAACACATCCATATGCAGTTGAAGAGTCTGTCCAGTATTGCAGATACGTTTCATCAAAACTAGAACAATAATTTACAACAATCTCATGTGACCAAGCAAATTATGAAGTCGTCCTCGGCCTGCAAAAAAATAAAACCTGTTAAATATGAAAAAAATGATTTTGCGCATGAGTGGCTTCTATATTGCCCAGAATTTCCTTGGAGCGATTGGACATTTAATGCGGAGCACTGGAGTGGCGGACATATTGGTTGAGGCTGATGTGTTTTTGCGGGGAACAGCAAATACAATTATTTCTGGGAAGGACTAATGCAATGCTGCGTGCTCATACTCTGTTGCATGCAGCTATTTTTACCCTACACTGGAAGGCATTTGCTGAGTGGCTGATTCAAGAACAGAAAGACATGGACTATATATGTATTTGCTTCGAATCTCCAACTACTTCTAGAAGATCTCTCTAAAACTGATGCTGCTGGGGTGTCTTCTTTATGCAATGATGCAACTAGTCAACTTCATGAAGTGCAACTTCACATGACAGTATATAATAAGGCCTGCACATCACCAACCACAAAGCTATGGCTGATGAACATAGACACGGTAAGGATTTTGAAGAGATTTATTCATGCTGAGCGTGCTGGACTGTGGAACACCTGGCTGAAGTCGAAAAATGTCAAAATAGGACCTACCTAGTAGCAGCTTGCCATTACAAATACATGTTGTGCCTTCCACACTATTTGCAAGCAATGGGAAACCTCTACATGGTGGCTCCAAACATTCACCAGGCATTTAATAATGGCCAGTTTATCATTCACCCAATCTGAAGGACGATGCAATGGAGTCTCGACCGATATGGCTCTCGAAAAGACTTACAATCGTGATGCCAAAACCAAACTGTTTACTAGAATCAGTCAACAATCTACAGCTATGGAGAAATACTTGCAAGCGCTCCTGATGCTAACAGCAGTCTCTGAACAGACCAAGGTCATGGCACACCTCAATCCAAATGAACCTAAACACAGCCTAGACTCAAACAGTCAATCTGGCAAAGAGGATGCATGTACAAAACAAATAATTGAGGTGATTAAAAACCAGATGATCGATCGCTTCAGATGTGAACAAAAATAACTGTTAAATATATCTACAGGCTGCATAGCAGATTCTGAAGATCTGGTATGTGCTCGTGAGAAGGATAGTGAGCCACTAGCTGCAGCAAACACAAAAGGCAGTGAAAAGGTGACTCCTCTTAGACTTGCTAGAGAAGAGAGTGCAGTTGTTAGAAATTAATATTTTGTGTAAGACCTAGATGCTAAAAAGAAGGTGGAGGTATTCAGCCATGAGTGGACAAGTTGCCCACCATCCCTATTTGAAGCAGTCGACCATATCTTAAACAGGGATATACTATGCGCAAAGGAAATAAATCCCACTACTTGGCTGCAATACAAACAGCTTTTGGTAGTGTATGGATACACAAGGATATGCTCCCAATATCAAACAATCCTGGACTAATGGTAGTAGATGACCAGGCATTAATTCAGAATTACCAGCATCTTGGAAGTAGCATGTTTCATGAACTATGAGAAAAATATCTGAAGCTGCTTCTCAGCATTATCTCAGATAACTGTAACTGTGTTAACTTTGTCGGTGATCGGTAGGCCTATGATGTATCCCCAGAATTAAGTCTTAAGGGAGATGAGTGCGAAAGAAGAAGTAAGATTAGCTGCAGTAGAATTAGATAAAAACCACACGCCATGCTTGCCATTCCTGATTGGAAAAAGCTTTGTTCATAATCCCTGGAATAAGTTAAATCTTTTAAACTACATGGGGGAAAGTTGGACTTCAAAACACACGTTACTCCCTGCAGGATTCACGCTGATTCTGAGAGGAGTTTTCCGTGACCCTGGTCGCACAGTGCAGCTGTCTGTAGATCATGCATTCGAGCTGCCAGAGTTGACTTGCGAAAAGCACGACACCGGAATTTTTGCTCACATGATTTACTCCATAACACCGCATCACCATAAGCATGCTTTAATTGTGGCCATCGACACTGATATAATCATGAAGTCATTATACTTCATCACACAGTTGGATGATCTACAGTAAAGAAAATGACTAACTATTCACCTGTTTATGCAATTACGGATGATCTGGCAGTGAAATATGCCGTTGAACCTGCTGATATTGCATTCATTCTTCTCATCGCTTATATATTAACCATCAGCTATCTCTACAGACGATGGAAAAGGCGTGACTACAAAGCTACTATCGATCGCCTGCAAGAACTTCAACCCCTAGCGAAATATGGAAATGATAGCGAAAGTTTAAATGTCCAAGACGGTGGCATATCATCAGCCAGTTTATATGTAATGACTCTCTAGACAGGAATGACTTTGAAGGAAATTTGGATGCGCTACGAGCCCATCTCTTTGGTAACATTAGAGGAGACATGCGTCTATTGTTTTTTGCATACATGTATATATCTTTTTCACTAGTCAGCTCTCTTATGTAGCTTAGTTCAAGTCCAGTTTTACTTGGCTTGATATTTATTGCTAGATTGTAACTGATGAAGGTGGCAGTGGTGAATGTTAGCATAGTATTACTCTACTGTTAATGATTTAAAGATTACATATGACAATACAAATACTTTGTGTGACTCAGTACATGTCATTTTGATCAGTATATTGTTATTTTGCATATTTATATTTCTTACTTGTCAGCTCTATTATGTAATTTAGTTCAAGTCTAGTTTTACTTGGTTCGATTCAATGGTGTATGTCAGCATAGTATTATAGGGATTACAAATATCCCCATTAGGTTATAAGGCTTACTTATTCAACGTTAATTGATATTATATATTAGTAGGCCCTAATAGTAATACTTCACCTCAGAACCCGGTATATGAAAATGTATTGTAATATCAAGGATTTCAACTCTGAATTATTATTCAGTCACCTACATCATTCCTTTCTCATAACATTCATTAATAATCACACGCAACGACACAATACAATCAATACATACAATATTATTCAGTGGCAGGTATTCTGAACTGTTCGACCAATTTTGTTCTGACTTTTAAATACATGTGCTTACGGATAAATCCACACACAACATTTACTATCACCATGCCATTGTTACTACATTGTAATGCAGTTGATTGTGGCCATTTTTAAGTAATCATGTACTGTCGTCATTTAGTTCACATATGGTCATTTTCAAATAATTAGTTAGAGGTGTTTTAAAGTGCCATTGTTAGTTAGTTATTATGGCCATGTTTTACTTATCATTTACTGTTGTTGCAAAGTGCAATTTGATTCACATTTATTATGCCGCGCTTTATTTTAGGATCGGCAATTGCTGTTTAACTGTGCCTTTTGTATATACATAATATACATAAAGTATACAATATAATATACACTTTGTTTTATAGTGCCTCACTATTGTGTATTCTTAGACACTTGTAGCCTACTGTAAATTAGTTTTAGTGTTGAACTATTCATGTAAATGCGAGATCTGCCGACTGACCCCCGATGATGCTGAACACATATAATTCAAAGATACTGTTTTCTCACTTATTTGAATACAATGTTTACTGATTGTTCCATGATACTTGGTATATGGTATTATTAATTATAATTCGCTTTACCCAATCAAAATTTCATATTACTTTCAATCTACGCGTGTATAATTTCTCTTAAATTTTTGATTGACATGACTATGACGTTGTGTTATGCTAGGCAATCATAATTTTATTTATTTTTGTTTGCTCATTTATTTTGTGCAGTACATAATAACTTATCTGTCTAGTCATGTGACTTGTATTTTGTAGTAAATTAATTTGTTTGTTACATCGTTTGTCTTATTTTAAATCTGTATCTTTTGGTTAATGCTCAACACCAAGAAAACTAAATATGAGTGCGTATTCCTATATCTTTGTACATTTTAAAATTCAATGAAATGATAGGATAATACCTAAATATTACAGACAGTGGGCCTACTTTAAATTGTAAGTCTTTTTTTGTATTGACCTGGTTACGAAATATGCCTGACCCATATATCGTCCAATATCAGATCTCTAGTAATTACGGATGAATTTTTTAATAAAAAGGCATTTTTATATCATTAAAATGACTTCAAATAATTCGAAAATGTTCTCCAAATACACTAGATCACACATTATTACAAAAATATATGTTTTTGTACATTGATCGTAATTATTGACCAGACAAATGAAATAATAGTGAATTTTCAAATAATAATAAAAATCATTAAAACAAATTAGGGTACTCTTCAAAAAATAGCCATAATTTTTTTTCGCAATATTTCCGGCAAAGCAGACCAGTCAATCTTGTGAGCCCAATAGCCAGACTAATAGAAAAAACACAAATAAAAAGTATAGCAGGCCACGTCGGGTGATCTCAAAATGTGGGTACCTGGATCCCCGACTAATACTGAATTCGACCCATATCTATGGTGTTGCAATTACCGGGTAGTGAATATTTTAGGCTTCTAGGTCAGGTCTGTATAATTTATCAGGCATTAGAACAGGTGTGGCTTCCCTAGCCAGACCAGTATTTAATGTAATTAAATTTAAAGTGTATAAAATAGCCTATATGGCTAGGTCTTATATTAAGCCTAACTTATACATCTACATAATATAGTTAGAGGTCTACATATCCTTAACATATACAAAAAAGAATGGAAAGTACCCCTACATAAATTTAAAAGTTTACCTCCTAAAATGTTTGTTTTTTCATGGACCTTTATACATGTGTACATTTGTGCAATCAATGCACCCTAACAGAATAATTAGAACAGCCCCATCCCAGTTTAAAATAATGGTAAGTTGGCCATTTCACCATCTAATGTTTTTGCAATAACATTTACCTGAAATAAATGTCAGACAAATGTGTTAACTTCAAATATATCATGAATAATATTTAGAATTCAATTTGAATAATGGAGGAATCATTACTTCATTTCACTATCACAGCTTTTTACACAACTTTTCAAACTCAGTTTATCTGACAGCTGAGATATTAACCTAGAAAACCATGTTTGAGACACAAAAAGGCACTAGGCCCACCAAATTCACATTGGGCCACATGTAAAAAAGAAAACCTGGATACATCCCTAATTTTGGTAATACATATGTATTAATATTTTTGATTAATTTATTTGCATAATTAAAAAAGTATCTATCATCACAAGTTAAATGTGGAAGTAATTAACTGTCCATTCAGTGTATATTTGAACCACTGTGTATAAATATGTCTTTTCTATAACTAATCCCATCTCATTTGATACTGGAAATTGTATATAAGATATTAAATGTTAACCATTTTTTCCAATTGTACATGTAAAGATTAGATCTAAAGTAATTACCCAATTTACTGAAATTATGCATAATACACAGTTGTACATAGTAATATGTGTAATCTTAAATAATTCACCACTTGCACTGACATATTAAATGTCTATTTTCTAAATGTAATCACAATTATTCTTCTAACATTGTGAAGTTCAGAACTGTTAATAATCACAAAAATATTAGTTACAGAAAAAGAAATATTGTTGAAAAAATAATCATATTTGGGGTGTTTCACCATGTTCACTGCATTGATTTTTTGTTTAGATTTTTTGTTTCTATATTCCAGATATAAACTAGGCAGTGAGATACATTGCAGTGAATATGTTCTGTGCTACATTGTGTATGAGGTTTCACTGATTATTAACAGTAAGTCAAATCGATTAATCCTTTAACTACTAATCATCACTTGAATTGATTTTAATATTTTTATTAGCAGGTTAAAGCAGTTATAAGAAATTACATTTAATTCACTAAAAGTGATTAATTTCTCTCGAAGGGGATGAGAAGTTAAATGACAGTTTGTAAATTATTGCATGCATTTATTGGTAAGTTTTCATCTTCTAGGCAAGTGAACGTTGAATAATAATCAACTCCAGAAATTTCTTTGTGGGGGAGGTACAACATGTTGCATAAAATTTGTTGCAGTCATTTCATAGTACTTAATGTTGTATTTTATGTAGTTTTGTTTAAAAGTGAACATTTAGTCTTAAGTGTATTATTTTATTTAATTACTTTGATTATAGGAAAAAATACTTCTATATTCATACAATGAAATATATATGTTTGCAGACATGTGAGAGGTTTCTTCATGCATGCAACATGTTCACTGGAAAGAAGTGACCTGCTCTTTGGAAAAACATGTGCAAGATTGCTACAACAGCACATATTTCTCACATTTAACATGTACAGTTTGAGCCACATGTTGTATATTTTGAATACCGGGTTTATTCATCTGATTAATTGTAGTAGTATATTACATCCCAATTATAAAGAGGATGTACATGTATTTTTATTATCCACATTAAAGGGACTGGCCCAGGCTGAAATCATAAAAAAATCGGTGATTTTATTTTGGCTTCTCAATATGACCATATGATGTAAACATGTCCATAGACTAGAACTGCAAAAGTTTTTAAATTTTTGTGCTGCGCATTCACCAGTTAGGTTAGATATAAAGACGAAATTCCCGCTTTCTAATTATTGACAACCATGTCAATAATTAGAAATGCGGGAATTTCGTCTCTATATTTAGTCTAACTGGTGAATGCGCAGCAGAACACTTAAAAAACTTTTGCAGTTCTAGTCTACGGACATGTTTACATCATATGGTCATATTAAGAAGCCAAAATAAAATCACCTATTTTTTGATGATTCAGGCCTGGGCCAGTCCCTTTAAATTAAAATTAAAACTACAAGTAAAAGCTTAATAGGTTAATGTTCATGAATTATTTTGCTTGGTATGGGCATTTTTTAAGGACACATCATCAAAATCATATACAAATTTGGTATTCAGCCTCCAAGCAATGAATGTATTGATCAATTTAATAATGAATTGTCAAACAATGATTTCTCAATCTTTTCAGCCTATTAATTAGGTTTAGAGGCACCCTAAGTTAATGTCAGGAGTGTCAAATAATGTTTAAACAATTTGGAGTGATATGATTTGGGAATTCAGACTCAAAATGTGATATCTTACACTTTTAAAATTGAAGGAAATGTAAAAGTTAGGACTATTTGAATTGAAATTATTTATGATTATAAATTTAAATTTACAGGGATTCATGAAGCAGTACAAATGTAGCTAAGTAATGAATTGACCAATTTTAGAAATAATAAAGGTAATATAATGAATTAAAGAGTAGAACAATAACATATTTAAATTTATTTCTTCAAATTATTTGACATGGGCTAAATCCATGGGTCATGAAATGCATGGCATAATCCTTCCAATGATCATATTGTAAATTATATGTGTGAAAGTAATCATGACAATGGTAAAATCTAAAATGGGATCCTCACTTATTTCATCTGTCATTTTCTAATTAATGGAAGCGATTGTAAATGACAATGTTGAGTAGTAATTGGATATCATGATTGTATTGATCCGTAAACCTGTTAAATCTATGCCACTTTTAACATCTTTGCTAAGGGGTAACAATTAAAAATTAGCGCTTTAACCGCCGGTCCCGAATATATTCAATTTCTTCAGTTTTTATTACTACATCATTTACCACATTTCAAACATGGTAAATATAAAATGTGACTTTAAATGAGCAAGATCTGAAAAAAGTTGATCTCCATTTTGTCAAATCTGAATAATTTTCACTCGCTTGACGTTGTGGATCGCGTCATCGAGACACAACTTCAAGCGAGTGAAAATTCAAATTGAATAATTTGCCGGTTAAAGGGTTAATACACATCATACATGAAAAAATACATCATATCAGGTATTAACGTACCGGTATTTATTAAAAATGTGTGTGTTCAGCTAATGAGAAAAGTTATGTTTAGATTATAAGAAAAGGTAGTTGATTGATACAAGCTGTATAAATTGATGGCATAAACAGAATGAACTGAGAATGAGAAAGAAAATGCATGTAACCAAGTTATAACAATATAAAAAATTACAACTTCTTAGTTATATATAAAGGTTTACATTGTGAATTACCCATAATGTCCTATGCATTTATGTATATATGTATATATTGATCAATGGCAGTCGGCCATTTTTAATTGTTTTTATCCCCTACCCGTAGGGAAAGGGGGATTTTAGTTGTGCCAGGATTCCGTACAGCGTCCGTAATGTTTAGATTTTTTAAAGATGCAACAAAAATTCTAAATGGCCACCAGAGGTCAAGTTATCACTTTTGTGATTGCGAAAAAAAATTCAAAATCTTTAAATCACCTTCGTAACAAGGTGGAGATGTGAAAGTGAGTTTTTAAAGATGCTTAACGAAT
Organism: Flabesymbios commensalis; assembly: GCA_964017125.1. Classification (NCBI taxonomy): domain Eukaryota; kingdom Metazoa; phylum Annelida; class Polychaeta; order Terebellida; family Flabelligeridae; genus Flabesymbios; species Flabesymbios commensalis. Next base: position 22,817 of record CAXHKU010000132.1, read on the forward strand.
TCATGTGTGCGCAAAAAATCAAGTCAAAAATTATTCAAATTTTACAATAACTTTGCCCATGATATACAGTCCAGGAGATTTTTTAAAGGTTTTACTGAAATTCAAAATGGCTGCCACGGATCAATTTCATTTTTGTAAGCGCAAAAATTCAAATACTTACGGTAGTCAGAAATTATTCAAATTTTACGATCACACTTCCCACCATATGGAGATGTGTTGGTGATTTTAATTAAATTTGAAATGGCCGCCACAAGTCTACTTTTTTAATTATTTGTAGGCGCCAAAATTCAGAACCTAAGTTATGCTGAGGATGACATTGGACTTCAGGCCTCTTGTTTCTCATTATCTTGGAAAACTGGCATGATAGCTGATCTATCAACTTCTGCTTCCTCATACTTCACATATTCATCACATACCACTGGGAAATTGTTTTGGTGACATTTTGATCCCCATATCACCAACCCTTTAATTACTATGAGCACTAACAAAAAAATGCTCATTAGCGAATTTCAGGAACAAAGTGCCATCAGATCTTCTTTTAATTTGGCAAATATGTTCAGCTATATCAGCCAATGACCTGATTAACTTTGGGGATCAAACAATTTTAAAATGGCCGTTTTCAAAAACGATAACGGAGGGCTGATTTCGTGTTCGCTTCCGCACAACTCTTTCTAGTTACTATAATAGGGCCAACAACAAAGAAATACTCATTTCAGGAAAAAGTTCCCAGCATATCTTCTTTTTATTTGGCAAATAGGCACAGTGATGTCAGCCAATGACATGATTAACTTTGGAGAGCAATAGATTTAAAAATGGCCGTTTAGCGACCATTTTTAATTTCAGTAATTTTGTAATATTTTTGTCAATCCCAAACAAAGGAAAATAGCTGGACCAAGCATATAGAACAAAACGTAATGACTCACAGAAGGATAACCCATGACAAATTTCGCTGAAATAAAATCCAAAATAGCTGACTGACGGTCATTTTTAATTGTTTCTTTTCGCATTATTTCATAAATCTTGCATAATAGCTAAAGCGCTAATATAAAATAAACCCTGAAAAAATGTACTGATCTATAACAAATTTTAAATGGCCGACTGGCAATAAAGGAGGGCTGCTTTCGTCTTCGTTTCCGAACGACTCTTTCTGGTTTGACTACGTTTTTGTTGGGTTTGAAATTTGTTTGTAAGACATATATATACTGATATTTAGTCATAGCAGAACAAGGGTTAAATTTATTTCTGCGGATCTTTTGCTGAGTATGTAGGCTTAGTTCATGACATGATGTACTATTAATGCCAGTTTTTTTATATTGTGTCAAATATGTATATCTTGTCATGTCAGAAAATCATGCCAAGAGAAATACATGCATAACAAATGACAACATCACTGACTGATTTAGAAATAGTCCACATATTTATCATGAATAAAACAAAAATGACATTGATGTGAATACTTGTATTCAGTTATGATAAATCAGTCATTTCAGGCATGTATGAACTTTTGAGAATGTTATTCATAAAATATTAATTATGCATTAAGACGAAATGCAAATAGCTACACATAAAGCATTCAATTTTAATCAATATACTAGTCTAGTACATTTCTTAGAGTATAATAGCCTTTACAAATGAGTTATAATTCATCTGGTGTAGTTTATTTATTAATGTAGAATGTTTTGATTGTACTTTGTACATGTTGTAGGCCTACTTATAGTATCAATATATATAAGAATTCAAGTTTTTTGTGCAGTTCAGTGTGTGTTTTGTATTCATTTAAAAATGGTCAATAATTGTGTATAGGGTCTACAATACATGCAATATCTTCAAACAAATGTAATAAAAAAATGAGAGGAACATCAGAACTGAAAAATAGGGTAGCAAATGTGTATGAAAACAAACGTTAAGAATTTATCATGTTTATGGCAATGTAAATTAAGTCTGTGAAGTTAACTTCTCTCACATTTTAGAAATAATAGGCATATGCTTGATAAGTAGCAAGGGATATTACTGTCTATATATATTTTTTTTTAGCAATATATTGCAGCAATTTGTAAAATGTTGCTAACCAGATTTATTTTTCACAGAAAAAAAAAATTCTGGACAGATGAGGAATTATTTCAAGATAGGCCTACTTGAAAAATGTGTATATACAGTTTTTGTATTGATAATCAGTGTTTATGATCTGTCGTCATGTCGTCAGAATTGACGACAAGCTTCCCCTCTGACGAAAAAACATTCCATTCTGACGACAATGATATATATCTAGACAAATTTTATTGAAAAATGTGTTGTTTTAAAGCTTAAAATGTATCTTTATATATCACTAGAAGACACCTGAAGCCTTCTATGAAACAAAAAATTCCCAGTGGAGCGTGCCCCCGGACCCCCCTAGTGTTGTGATCGCGTTTGGTGGCCGTTCACCGGAACTCGCGCCTGCGTGCTGACTCCAACACCAGCTTTGGTGTCAGAATCTTCATATTGTCTGACTCCGACTTTTTTCATAGCCAGAAACACTGATAATGAGCATGATGAGGGTAAAATAAAAGTTGAAACATTTTTTTTATTCCTATTCAATCAATCTAATTTTAAAATACTGATAGCCAATAGCAAGGTTGACCTCCTAGTTAAAAAGCAGTTAATTTTTCCTAGCCTGTTGGAGTCACATCCAGACCTAAAGTGTAACTCAAGAGGAATTGTTTGTAATTTTTTTGCGGGGGCAAACAAATTTTGGAAAATTTATATTTAATAACCACCCACAACAGATGTCGATTTTTTTCCGCCCGATCCAGGTGGGATATCTTTTTTTTTTTGCCAAATGTTTTTAATACTCCCCTATATTAATAAATGGAACATTTTTGAGCTATCAATCAAACAAATAGGCCTAAATAGTCCCTTACATTGGCCTCAAGCCACCTGCGCCCCCTCCTTTTTCAAATCCCGCATCTACCCAGACCATGTCTAAATCTGGTGTAGGCCTACATGTAGCCTGATGACAGTATTGTAAGCCTATAGGCCTACATGTACTTGTAGACTATTGTTCCGGGTAGGCCTAAACGTTAACTTTAACAAAGGCTGCTGTATGACTAGATCTATAGGCTATATAGCGTATAGGCCTAGCCTAACATTACACCAGGGTCTATAGCTAGATGGGGGTCCAAATAGGGTCTATAGCCTAGTGTTAGGCCCTAGGCCTACATCAAAACGGGATCATGGCATGTTTGGCCTCTCGGCTAACCCTTCTATCATGACTGTCTAAAGCCTGAGAGTTTAGTTCAGCACCACCCCGCACACTGTCACTTCTTCACTTGAAGTTGTAATCAAACAGCATTTTGCAGGACCTAACTCGAGTAACTGCCGGGCCCACCAGTACCAGTGCAGCGGCGGCACGTTCATTGGCAATGATTGTGTCAATGTGTGCTTCACCTGTGAGGCTGTGTGAGCAGTGGTGGCGACTGGTATGTAGCCTATACACATGATACATGTGACTGGTGTGAGGGTTTGCCGGCCGCTGAACATGAACATGAGATACCGGTAGGCCTATTAATATCACAGTGCAGTCAGTGTAGTATGACACGCTCGAATTAAATCTGCGTAAGACAACTTCAAGCCATCTATATTCCATTAGAATGGTTTTAAAGTGATATAAACAGCTGTAAGATCATGACCGGATATTTATTAAACCTAGTGTAATACCACCTCTTGAATATCTTGGTTCTTTTTTTTGCCGATAACCGGCGGTCGCACCGAACGGCATGAGGGCACGCCTTAAATTCTAGACTACATGAAAATTCAATCAGTTAATTGATTTTTTTCTGGCCAAAAAAAGGAACCAACAACGAAAAGGTGTAATTTAGAGAGAGCTATTCAACCTCTCTGTGGGTGTCACATTAAATCCTTTAAAATTCACTGATTTAAATAGATATTGTTGACACAAAATACGTAGAACAATTAGCTGATGTTGGTCTTACGTGAACAACTGGCAGAATGACTCAAGGCCAATTTTAAATCGTTTACAGCAACAATTAAAACCAGTTAAAATGCAGGATAAATGTTGTAATTCCGCGCCAAATTTTCACCCCCCGCGAAGCCTCTAAATTAATACAAAACAAAGCGACCTTTTCGCTAAAATAATCACGGCCTGCGGACTGACTGTGTATTCAAAAGCCTGATACACGGTTGATGGCATTGTCAGAAAATTTAAATAGTTTTTTTTATATTTTTAAAGTTAGATTTGTTACTGTTCGAACCAACACCACACTTGAGGTTAGTTCGAACATGGGTGTGTCTGAATTGTGTTAAATGTACCAGATTTTTTGAGAGGTTAATCTGAACAGTCGAACTAGCCGCATCACTGCGCAAAAGACGGTTTGGTGCTGTCCATATGCAAGAGAATGGCCCGTATTCGGGCTAATCTTGAGCCACTGACGTGAATATGGTACGTCATTGGTTGTTGCCCACGCCAGCAACTGCATAAAGCGTGCAACGTTTGCGGTAACGTCAGCGGCGGCCTGAATACCTATCCGACATACGCTGCGTTCCGGGGTGTCAGGCGCGAACCGCTGATTGCACATAATATCATCAAATCACACCTATTCCATTCACCACAGGGTGGCGCGTAATTATTTTGCAACAGCATATAGTGATATAACTATTTTGGAGCCCGGTATTGGAGCAATACCATCTGTCTCACAAGAAAATTAAGTTTATATTAACCGAAATATTACATAGTTTATGTCCTATTGTTGCTTAGTCATCGACATTATAGCTGTAAAAAATAATTATTATAATTATACGGCTCATATAAAGTTTGCAATGAAATTTGAATCAATAAATGGATATATTACGGGGAACGATGTAGCTGTTTGTGTATAGTTTATTTTATCTCCCGTGCCTTTTTCTCTAACTAACATTTGTTATTGCCGGTATAAGTAGGCTGTTTGTGACAATCCGTATCACATCATAAACTAATGTTAAACTAATTGCTGTAGTTGTAATATTAATAATGGTGTTGGTGCAGTGGTTAGAGGTCGCATTCCTGCTTCTCCAGGAGCGGATCCACAGGGGGGGGGGGGGGGAGGCGCTGCGCCCCCTCCTTTTTCAAATCCTGGATCCGCCCCTGAGTAGAAATTTGTCAGTTCAAGCCTCAGCTATACATAAGCCCGATCCTCTCTTCTCGGCTTTTAAAAAATTTGTGTTATTATAATATGTAGGCTATGTGTGGGTGTAGCTGTACAACGCATATGAACACTATAGATTATTATTCTAATGATTTCATCCTGACCGTGGACGACAGAGGTAGTGTGGAAACAGAATGAGATAAGTAAAAAATGTACAAAACATTCACATAAATGTAGGCCTACTCGATATTATAACTTGAGCAACCAGCCCACCAAGTAAGATACGTCTAGCCAGCATTGGCCCAATGCAATTGGTCAGATTAGAATACGAGCCTTGATCCCAATTATAACTGATGATAGCGAGGTATCAATCAGAATACAGTAGCATACATGTACATCATCAATATTAAGATATATTTATTTATTTAATATATAAAGTCAATGATTGGAACCGTTTTGCTAATCAACCTACTATATATATATAAGTAATGTGTTTGCATAACAATACCAGAGTCCATTGCCAACGCCCAACTAAAACTGAAAGTTACAACAACGCTGACTCAGCGTTGGCTTGATATCTCTGGCACTGACCCATCATTAAACCAACGTTTGTGCAAAGGCCTGTGTGTGTTGGGAAGGTCGGTACGTGTCGTGATCCTTAAAGGCCTACTGTGTGCATAGCGACTCCGTAATTGGTCTTACGTAAAAGGGAGTGGTGACAGTGGCCTTCGTCTATTTGCGATAACGATGGTGAAGGGAGTTGTATACCTTCCACGGCTGAGTAAGCACCATTAACAGTGATTAAAGCTGACGTTCAACAGCTCAGTGACTATCAATGATAATCATTATGATTCATAATGTGTTACGCCTGATTACGACACAAAAAGAGAAGGTGAAGTGGCGCAATGGGTAGAGCCCTTGACTGCCCTCACCTTGTTCTCCCTTGTGACTAGGCGGGTCCGGGTCGTTATTCCGACAGGTCGTTATTCCGACAGGTCGATATTCCGATAGGTAGGTATTCCGACAGGTCGATATTCCGACAAACAGGTCGTTATTCCGACAAACAGGTCGTTATTCCGACAGGTCGATATTCCGACGGGTCGTTATTCCGACAGGTCGATATTCCGACAAACAGGTCGTTATTCCGATAGGTCGATAGTCCGACAAACAGGACTCTATTCCGACAGGTCGATAGTCCGACAAACAGATCGATATTCCGACAGGTCGTTAGTCCGACAAACAGGTCGCTATTCTGACAGGTCGATAGTCCGACAAACAGGTCGATATTCCGAAAGGTCTATATTTCGACAGGTCGTTATTCCGACATAAAAATAATAGTGATGAGAGGATTAACCACTATTAACAGCTACTGTGGTGATGAATAGCGATGAAGACCTACATCTAAAATACTAAGGTTGTTAATTGTTAACTCTTTTCGTGCTGCATCATTCTTTGACATGTATTATTCATTTAAAGCTTGCATTGGTGATACAAATGCTAACTTCAAATGGGCGTTTAAAAGTGGACCAGTTAGGACTAATAATTTACAATCGGTGCTTTATTTGAGATCTGAACGCATTTGCCCTCACTGAAAGGGTTAACCTTGTCTACCCTGAGTTTCTGGGAGCCATTTGGGGGGTGTTTTTGAGAGTAGTGTATATATACCCACACTTCTTTGTACAGCTGTGATGTATAGATGCGTTCAGATCCAGCTTAATATGCCAACCAATGGCATAACTAAATTTATGTCAATGTATTTGATATCAAAAATTGTTTTTACAAAATTGCAGATGTATGCAATTATTGTATATATATATTTATGTATATTCCAGCCTAATAAATTAATACAATTAATTATTGTTCCCACACATTCCCCTGCATTTTCCCTAACTGCTCAGAAAATACATCACCAACTATTAAATTGAGCAAAATATTTTTGAGCGACCTCCATAGTGCTCTAACGCCGTCCAAAATGCTGGTACAAATTAGCAATCTCATCAACATCAGTACTGAAACTATTTTCAAAGTAAAAGTTGTATAGCTGTGTTGCGTAAAATCCAAGACAGTAGTCTAATATGAAAATATAATTATGTTGTGCCGTGAGTCACAACTGTAATATTATAGACCTTCTATAATATTCTTATTATAAATACTATTACTTATTATCTTGTTCATGTTCGTGGCGCCAGGATAGATCATTGGTCGCGTGGTGGACTCGAGAGTCCGCGAGTCCCGCTGCGGCCGAAATCTTCCCTTGCTGTACACATAATGCAGTGACCCAAACTGTTCAAATTCGTGGTATAGTAATAGCAACCGAGCGTATATTCGATTCGCGCCGCCTAAAAAAACGTACACAATAAAAATGTCAAAGTTGACATGTGAACGGTCAAAAAAACCTTTAAAAAAAACTTTCGTCCTGGCTGGAAACGGGCTCTTACAAACAAATGAAATAATAAGCTCTTAATTGCGACGTCTAACTCAACTCTTTTGCTTAGATAGTACGATTTTTAGAATAATCACTGCCTTTAAGGAACTAATATATATTTAAAATCGTTTATGAAATCCGTGGAAAAATGCTATTAAGTGTGTCTCTACTGCTATTAGTTGGCAAGTTATAACGTGGGCTTGTTATGAACAGCGGCCATTTTGAATTTATTTAATATGGCTGATACACAGGAATTCCAAAGACTGGCTCTGGTAGCAAATATTATGGATAGGTCGTTATCAATGCCTGATACAGACGATTGTGTTGCTGATCTGCTTCGCTTAAACCGGTATCATGCCGTATATAATATTATATTGACGAAATAACTTTTATATATATTTTTGTGTTTTAAATAAATCCCAAATCAACTTCAAAACATCATAAATCAATTCTACATATTCCAAAACCATAGAAAAGTGGTATCACATGCGTATCTACGTCTGTTAGCTTACAAGTTATGAAATGACCATAATTTGAATGGCGGCCATATTGGATTTGTATAAAAAACCGCCCACGGCGAGAGTTCAGCTTGGCTCCCGCGATAAATCAAAAGTATTATGGCCTTGGCCATACGTGACCCAAATTTGGTGCTTTTGGGACGATTTGAACAATTCGGGGGTAAATATGTCCCATGACTAATTTGAATACTAATGCTATGGGTCTAACGCCATTATTAATATTTTTTTAAATTTTTCAGCGCCGAGACTGACGTCAGATTCTGACGTATAAAGTCGGTCTCAGCGCTGAATTTGTTGTCTTATTATTGGATCACATGTATCAGACAGTTTAATTTGGCATCACATGGTCTTATGTATACATTTAAACAGTGTCAAAATAGCAATTTACCATTTATGTATGAAAAAACCACGCAAAATGCTATATTCTGAACAAAATGCAGCGTGTGAGGCATTTAGGAAATGTAATTTCAGGATCAGCATGAAATTCTGAGTTAGAAACACTCTTCAAACCTTTTAGGCCCAGACACGTAATTAAAAGTGGTTCATCTCACAGACTAATTCCCATTACAATTTACATCAAGGAACTGTCGGAATATCGACTGGTCGGAATATAGACTGGTCGGAATATAGACCTGTCGGAATATCGACCTGTCGGAATATAGACCTGTCGGAATAACGACCTGTCGGAATATAGACCTGTCGGAATGTAGACCTGTCGGAATATAGACCTGTCGGAATATCGACCTGTCGGAATATAGGGGTAAAACCAAAAATTAGGGTAATTTTACATACAATTACTGTCCCCAGGACTTAAAAGGTCCGCATTTTGATTTAAATATAATAATATTAAAAATAAATGGTGCAACTTCACGTTTAAGCATTACTACTTAATAATGTTTAGATTATTTGTAAAAAAATATATATATATATGGTTTTATAAGAGCTCTATGTCATGGAAACGTGGAAATTGGCATGTCCCCAGAGAAAATTCCACTATTTGAAACTTCACTGTAGGATACAAAATCACAATATAATTCTAACAATTACATTTCATGGCTAGACATTGTTAACTTAAACTAATCAATGATCAAAATTCGACTTAAAATTGATATCGATATATATAATTTTGATGAATATACATGTCCCCACATTTGCACTCTACTCCGTTACCATCATTGTAGCATGCCCCATCAAGTGAATAATCATGAACTAAAATTATATCAAGTGTAGTTTGCCACACTGAAGGGCCTTATACGAGTTTTTCGCCTTGAAAGAATTAATATTGTTGAGTGACAAGTTATTCGAAACAGGTATTACCAAAAAGTTAAAAAATATACTACTCCGTTCCTAGCCTTGTGGGTATAAAAACGAGTTTGGTTTTATGCTTGCATGCCTAGAACAGTTGCTATGGGGACTATTTCCGACCTTATGATATATCTTTGAATTATTGCCCATGTATTTTTGATTAATCCCAAGAATACTTTTAATTTTACTACTCCGTTCCACTCTACTCCGTTACCAAGAAAAGGGAGCGGAGTGGTGAATTGTCAAATTTTATGGGTTTTACAGTCATGATGATTGATGATATAGTCTTTTAAAACATGGCACGTTGTCTCCATATAAATAGAGCACTCATTTATGATCGATGTTATGATAAGAAAATATACAGTTTATATTTATGTCGAGCCAAACATTTGGTAACGGAGTTGAGTATTTTTTGGCTTGGTAACGGAGTTGAAATAATGATTTTTGTTTATGCCATCAAATTTTCTTAAATTTTCAGCAGTTTTGAGCTACGATTGTTTAGTATTATGTTTCAATAAGGATATCACGTTTAAAAGTGTGATGTCAAAATAAAAAAAGTAACATAATTTTTGAAATGGTTTGGATTTGGTAGCGGAGTAGTAAGTGGAATGCTGCATTTTTTTAAAAATGACGTTTTTAAAGCAAAAAAAAAAATTTCTAGCGCAGCCAGTGACTTTTTTATGCTCTATTGGGATCAGTGCACCAAACCCATAAAGTAGTTTTCCTCCTCTTTGATGGTCACCTCACTGCCATTTTTGATGCTACAAACTTACCCCAATTTTTGGTTTTACCCATAGACCTGTCGGAATAACGAACTGACCCCGACTAGGCGAGCACGTTAAGAGTATCTTCACTACACCAAACATTAAATTTTGTGAATTCTAGACTTTGACAAGAATTAGGATGTAGTTAATTATACAACATCACTTCGGAAAAATAAGAAATTATCCTGATTAGGCCTAATATAGGTAGGCCTAGGTAGGAATAGTTTTTTACAACAAATAGGAAAAATGCCCGGTGAAATTGTACTGGCTCCCCAGTAAACTCGAGACGTGTTGTTGTAAACGTCGTCCACCATCCACGACGCTGGCTCAACATATATAACATATAATAACTGATATGGATGACTGTTCCCGTCAACCAAAGTTAATATCATGTTGGAAAAAATACTCAATTAATAATAATGATATGGTATCATTTTTGCATTTTTTTAACTTGAAGTCAAATAAACAATAAATATAAACAACATTAGAACAACATTAATGCTATAGGCCTAACACTCTTAAAGCGACACAATCAGGCCAAAATCATAATTTGTTCTTTGGATCCTTGATATGTCCATGATAGGCCTATGCCAAAATGTCCATAGACTAGAATTGCGTTTTTTTAAATTTGATTTGCGCGTTTACCATAAGGACGAGATTTAATTTCAGACAGACGTACGTACATGTTCAAAATAAGAAATACGGGAATAACTGATAAATGGGACTTTCGGCACACTTCCTACGTTGCCACAGCAACCCAACATTTAAAAGACCTCCACAATTCTAGTCTATGGACATTTTCAGATGTTATTGATTTATCAAGAAGCGAAAATACAATTTTAGCTCTTGGACGTTTTTTTTCAAAAAGTAAAAACACTCTTTCCATTTGAGGGGTCAAAAGTATTTTTTTGCTGTCGCGCAAAATGTTATGGTGCCCAATGTTTGCCATTGAGCCTGGCGCTTTCAACTCCTGTAGCTGTAGTGCTCTATTAACTGAAGTTTTTTGCCAGTGTCGTTTTTGTGTGACGTCACAATATTTTTTTTAAAAAAGGCTACACGACTTGAACCACTTGTAAACTCCCTTGTCGTCTTGGTTAACTACATTTTATGCAATCGATAGTTGATACCAACGCTTAGCAAAGCTTAAGTTTGTCGGGAAAAGGACTTCCAGAATGCTACTTTATCGTCGTGGAAAATACCAATAAGTAGTTTTTTACATATCTTGTGGTAAGTAAGTCAATATTCATAAATAAACTGACAGGTGTGGTGATTTTCACCATGTAATTGTGATGCTGAAAAAAGATTCATACCTGTGCAGAAAAAGACTAATAATTTACATGGCAAACAAATTTGCCAGTGGGATAATACATGGTATTATAGTCTGTAGTAATAAACCATTCTGTAAAATGATGCAACGAAATACATTATGGTTATTATGTAGACTGTCTGGTACTAAATCACCGAGCATGCTGATATGTTAAGCACATTTCCATCCTTTTCTAATAATAATTGTTTGTCTGCTAAATGACATATACTAGGAAAACATTGCAATTAAAAATATAGGTAGGCTACTGGCAAGAACATTTGCCAGTGGGCACTTATGGTGTCTTTGATTGATATGTTTATGATAGGGGCCTATATGATGAATTTACTCTAATGAGCTTCCGTACGAATACATGCTGGCGAAATTCCTGATTTCTAATTATTGCCAATCATGTCAAAAATTTGAAATACGGGAATTTCGTCTCTATATCTATTCTAACTGGTGAATGCACAGCACCAAAATTGTTTGTCAAAAATAAGAAATACGGGAATTTCGTCTCTATATCTAGTCTAACTGGTGAATGCGCAGCACCAAAATTAAAACACTTGCGGTTCTAGTCTATGTAGGCCTACATGTTTACATCATATGGTCATATTAAGAAGCCAAATTAAAATCACCGAGGTTTTGATGATTTTAGCCTGGGCCAGTCCCTTTAAGATGTGTATGAAATGTACAAGATTTATTGAAAGAGAATGTTAAATCTCCTGGGACCGTATTTCTCTCAATGTTCCCCCACAATCTGGTTGATAGCATGCAGAGGGAGTACAGCCTATATTCTCAGCAAATGGAAAGAAGCTTCGTTGTAGATAAGATGGAAGCTCTAACATTGTGAGGTAGGCCCTATCATGCTTCTATCTGGATACAACTGACTACCATATAGCCGGCTTTATTGGTCTCTGATTCTCTGAGGCTGGTTTTCTTCCTAATCAAATTTTTTTCCTTCCAACAAGAAAACATAACATTTTTTTTTCTCCCTGAGCAAAAACAAACAATTTTTTTCCTGAGATGTCACAGACATACATTTTTTTTCCAGGACATGTTTTTAAGATCCCTTCAACTGCGAAACGGGCATGCGTGGGACGGTCATGTGTAGGCCTACAGTAGCCGATAGAGTACAGGTTGACGGCATTAATGTCAGCAACTAAACTGATTACAAGATACTACTCAAACGAGACATCGCCCCTATGCTGTTTTAATGTTAGACCAACGTCTGCGACGCTGGCCCAACGTTGAACCAACATTGGCAGAGTGTACAAATGTTTAAGAAAAAGCTGTCCTGTCAATACACATTATCGGGGCAGCTGTTTCACAATCCCTGCAGTAATAAAGTCACCCAGCTAAGAGCCAGAGCTATTAAAGAGCTTTGGTGGAATTATTAACTCATATATGTCACTCAAGTATATGGACTTGCTATGATCTGGAAACCTGCTCTTAATGCGGCAGTGGGTATAAAACGCATATCTTAGTATTTTTATGACATAGGGTCTAGGCCTACCCGCGGGCAATTTTGCATTCTGGGGGACCCATGTCCTGCAAGCTTTAACAGTTGACTAGACCTTTAATCCCATAAATTAAAAGGCGGGTGTTATTTCCCATGCTCATTCCAGTGTGCCGGTATAATACCTATATGCATTAGACGTTTGACCGAGCAGAGCGAGGGAATTTTTGCCTTTCTTTGGCAGTTTCCGAAAGATTTGGAAAGATCTGTTGGCTGCCAACAATCTATTTTTTTCCTATACATTAATGAACAAATTTTTTTTCCCACACTCTATGGAGCAACCTATTTTTTTCGGCCAATTTCGTAATCAAATTATTTTTTTACGAAAAAACCATACCCCCCCCCCTGGTATTAAATGGTCGGCCCCTAAGTGATCTTTATTTTAGAGATAATACTAATATGTTAGGTGACAGATAGGCCTACTACAAGGTTCGACCGATACTTGAAGAGCTGACTGGAGTTTTCAAGCAGACAGATGTGGCTGAGGATTTCAGCATTGACGAAACCATGATATCTTATTATGGTAAACATGGCACAAAGCAGTTCATCCGTGAGAAGCCAACAAGGCTCAGTTTGTGGACTCTAGAATATACATGTATCACGTAAAACCGTATATGTACGGGTCTAGAAACGCCCCCCTAGTCTCAGTATGAAATAAAATACATTTATGTATGATACTCCTCGTGGGAGTGAAAGCCAGTGTCGGTCACTACATCGATCATATCTAGGGGCACTGGGACAATTGTTAGTAGTTGTACTTGTCGCCCCCATCCGGGGAGGGTCATTAGAGATCTGTTCCGTCAGTTGCATGCTATACGGCATGGTACAGAAGCACTAGTCTACAGCAATCATCCAAGGAATGCCACGGAGTCTCAGCATTAAATTGCACAGCGAAAGTCTGGGCATGTCTGGGGGTAGATCCCCTAAACATGCCCAGAACCCCTTATTGGTCTAGCGAAGGAAAACGCTTTCAATAACCCACCATGCCCTATCACCCCCACCCTCACATCATAATCTGTACATCATTCATCTTATCAATTTAATACAACGTTTTTATCATATTACAATGTCATTTAAAAGACCATTTGTGCCGAAAAGTGACGTAAAGCAATGATTTACTAATACTACTACTGGTCACAATAAACACATTTTATTGACCCATCTAAAGCCCACTGGCAAAAAAATTTGCCAGTCCCAGAAACCACTTTTCAAAAAATCTAATTTAAAATAGTAATAATGGTCTTATCGTAGCAATGTGTTGTATTTTCGACTAGGAGGCTCTCAAAAAAATTGGGCTTCAATGGGTTATTAATCCTTTATAAATGTTAGTTTGTATCTATGATGTTAGTTATAATTATATAATTTTTCAAAATACACCAATGTTGGGTTTGTTAGGACAAAGAACAAATAAAATGCATTTTATTTGTTCTTTGTTCGAACAAACCCCACATGGACGTATTTTGCAAAATGATATATTTAGGACAAACCTCATAGAAGGCAACCTACCATATACATGTATAAATGATTCTTACCTTCAGTTGGGGCACTACAACTATAGGAGTTGAAAACATCAGGTTCATTGGCAAACATAGAGCAAAATAACATTTTGTGCGACAGAAAAAAAAAATACTTTTGACCTCATAAAAAGGAAAAGTGCTCTCACTTTTTCAAAATTTGTTTTGAAAAAACTTATAACATAAAGTCAAGGGTAGTGATTCAGTCGTTCAGTAGAAGAGAGCACAGAACGAAAATTAATTTACTGTCAAAACTATGGGCACTGTACTGACTAACCCCTATGCGAGCTAGTCTCGCTCTCCCCTACGCCATAAAGTGTACATTTGTTTGCTAAACTTAACAAAAACGCTTTGAAACATGCGAACCTCCTTCCAGTGTCTATGGCATGTTTTTCATAGGAGGTATAGAATCTCGTTGAACTCCTCTCATAGTTATGCATCTGGGTACCAAGACAAATATAAACATTAAAAAATCTAGAGGCTCCTTTGACAAGAGTATCCGAAAAACGTAATCCGGGGCAAAATGTTCTAACATTATCAAAACTAATATTTTATATCATATATCATATCAATTTTGCAGATATCTGCTAATATGAGGTGTCTATATCCAGGTTTTGATGGTGTAATGACATTGTAAAGCCAGTAATAGGAGTGTACTTCTGTCAAAATTGTTCTAAAGGGTGAACTGGGACAAAATGATCCGCCATTACCGAAAATTATATTATGTATCATAGATTGGCCAATATTACAGATATCTGCACATATGAGTTTCTATGCCCAGGTGTTGATTGTCAAAGTTAGCATTTTAATGCCAGTTATTATGTTATAGATTGACCAGTTGAGTCATTGTAGCCATTTCAGAGTTGGGGTCAATTCCTTTTTATCAATTCCAAATTCCATTCCAATTCCTTTTTATCAATTCCTGAATCAATTCCAATTCCTTTGGTTTTGAGAAAAGTCAATTCCAATTCAATTCCAATTCCTAAAGAGTCAATTCCTTATCAATTCCACCCAAGAATGAGACTTCTGATACACATAGAACAGCTGTATAATGACTTGATATAAAATAAAATAATAACACCTGATATAAAATAAAATAAATTTTATTTATTATCTTGTAAGCATATATAAACATGTTACACTTACTAAACTTCAATATTAGTAGGGTGGAGTACATCTTTAATACCTGATGACGGAGTTGTACTAGAGTGGACGCGGATGTGAGCGTGTTATTTCTATAGACTAACTGTTAACTTACGCAACAATTGCCATCAACACGGCAGTGGAATTAATACAATGTCTCGCGACAAGCCGTGCTACTCGAAACTCTGATAAGTCTGACTCTGTGGAGGCTACGGCGTGTCGACCCACACCTCACTCATATAAACTCGTATTAAAAATAAACCAACGTAGGATATATTGCTGTATTTCAATTGATGCAATTATTCACATTATTTATTTTCCGATTATTCTATTTTTTAATATTTAATTCTAGCGTGTGGCGAATAAATATACCCTAAGAAAATATATCAGGATAACCTCTAGGGCACAAAAGGCATATTAGCGAAGTAATCAAAGGGTCAAGTCTACGTTGCATAACTTCCTTCCTACTAACACTGGATATTAACCCAATGTTGATTCAATGTTGCTCCACCGTCTTCAGCTCTTTCCTAATATTAAATCAGCATTGGCTCAACATCTATTGGAAACGCATTCGTTTCAAGGTCCCGATATTTCTTTTGTTCTACCAACTCGAAGGACAAGCGATAGTTATGTTCTAAGCCATTCATTCACCTAAGTCTAATCATGACTCGTGATTGTTCTATAAACTGTAGACGTCCAGATGACAAAAATATAACAAATACAAGAACTAAAATTATGCCCATGAAACAAGCATTACTTTTTAAATACAAATGTTAAAAAATGCTGTTAAGTGACACAAAAGTGATAGTTGAACAGTTTGATCATCCTTGCGCGAATATATAAGGAATTCATTAATAAAATAATAGTACAATTATTTCCAGAACTTTAAGCCAGCAAACACGAAACACCAATGTTGATATAATGTTGGCCCGTCGTTTCCGATGACGGCCCAAGATTAAACCAACGCCGGCTTGGCGTCTCATTTTAATGATAATTCAGCCACTCGATGGTGATTCTCTAACACTATACAGTAGGTGTTGACACTAGCTGAGTTGTCATGAGTCGCACTTCTCGGCAAAACTGTTACCGGCTGGTTACATCAGTCCGCGGGAGTAAATCAAGGGTGTATAGTAGCAACAAGTAACAAATAACAAGTATATACGCACACACCAATCTTTGATAGTTAGATTGAATTGCTCCAACTTAGCAGGGACAATCTTGTTACAACTATTATTTAGATTACACACCGCAGTCTTATTTAATCTTGATAGCCATAAGTTATTTAAATGAGTATTTTTACATAACTTAAAAAACCCTTTTAATATAAGTTTATTATTATTATTATAATACACATATCAATTAACATAGATCAGGTAAAATTCTACTGCAATGACAAAAGTGATGATCACTCATGCGTTTAATAGCGCTTAAAAAATAAACATGGATAAAATTCCAATTCTTTTTTTTCAATTCCAATTCCTAGTCCAATTCCTGGAATTGAGTCAGGAATTGAACTCAATTCCCATTCAATTCCGGAATTGACCCCAACTCTGGCCATTATCATATATTACATTATCATTTTAAC
Organism: Flabesymbios commensalis; assembly: GCA_964017125.1. Taxonomy (NCBI): domain Eukaryota; kingdom Metazoa; phylum Annelida; class Polychaeta; order Terebellida; family Flabelligeridae; genus Flabesymbios; species Flabesymbios commensalis. Next base: position 40,013 of record CAXHKU010000132.1, read on the forward strand.
TCCATATGAATTGTATTTATTTGTTTAATTATTTAAGCAGGTATTGATAAGTTTTGTGCCATAAAAGTAAGTTTTTATATTTCGACTTGTTAAAGAAAAAAGTTAAAGCCCTTGATTACCACCGGATAGGATTTTCTTCATTTTCTCAATAATTATTAATAGTCCATGTATGTTGCATGTTATATGCCTTAAGCTACCCATACCCATACATTATCTTTTATTGATATGTATTTTAAGTCCCGACACTTCAGAGAACGTTTTTTTTAAATCGATACACAAGAATTCCGCTTGAATTGTGTATGCTACTATGATCTATCATATCTTGAGTAAGTCTTATATTTTATCCAATGTATCATGATTTCATATGCGGTCTGGTCACCACTGATAATAATTTTTAAAAGTATGATTGTCTTTATATCTTGAGAGTGAATGCTACAATTTTATTATCCATATTTGTCAGGCTTATAGGCGGATAATATTTTATTTTGTTTTTGCCCTACTTCTTGTATAGACAAGTAAACACTGCTTCTCGTTGAGAGATTCGATATGTCCAGCTCTAAACACCAAGAACTTTTATTAAGAAATTGTTAACATCAGGCCAAAAAGTCGGATAGAAAATCTACTGAATGCCCATCCGTGCCTGGTGATTTATTTAAAAATAATATTTTTACAACCTGGTTACACTTTTCATTTTTTAACTTGTGCTTTAAGAATACAATTGTGTTAATAAAAACGTGTTTAACTCCATGACGATGACAAAAGCCACAATGGGGATATTATATGATGTCCAAAGGATGGGATGTTACATTCCCATCAATGACATCAATTTTCACTGGCCTTTCTTCAACTTTAGTATCTTTATTTAATCTGTTTATAATACTTTTTATTCTATTTCTTCGTCCTTTATTATCTTTAATGGGAGCATCATCAGTTGTTCCCTTATGTCTTGACACATCAGCTGGATGTTTGTACATATTATGTTGGGGTTGATCGGCGTACTGGTTTTGTGGCCTCGTTGACTGGGGTGTAGAAGTTCTTGCCAAAGCAGATACTTCCTCTGAAATCGTCACATCTGGTGTGGCTTTGTGTTTTCTGCCTTTGTATTTTCTCCGAAGCTGCATATCAATCTCCTCTTGGTTTTCGTATATTTTAGAATTTGAGGTCATGTTCCTCATTGTCTTCCAAGCTGATTCCAGCTTTTTTTGCAGCTCAGTCAGTTTGTTAGTCTGTAAAGTGGCTGGTGAAGTCACCTGAGGCTTCGGTGCTTTAGAGGGCCGGATGTGCCCATCCTCTTTGGAAGGACGGATGTTTCTAGGCTGTATAGAAGGACAGCTTTCGCTATCATCGATAGAGGGGCGTAAGACTTTAGGCTCCATAGAGGGATGGATTGTAGATTGATTTATAGCTACATTTTCGTACGCAAGTCTTTGTGGTTGTGAGCCAGCTATCTTTCTAGGCTGTATAGAAGGACGGATTTCGCTGTCATCGATAGAAGGATGAATGTTACTAGGTGGATATTTAAGATTTACGTACACAGTGTCATCTCCTTGTGTTTGTGATCCAGCTATATTATGTATGGGACATCTTGACTTATTCACATCTCCCTGACAAGCACAAGCTGTGGGTAAAAGATACCCAGTACTTGTACTGGCCGCCCCACTCTCAACGCTTGGAGGAGAAGATCTGGTTGACGCAATCTCTGCATTTTGTCTTGTGGTTGTCAAAACTGCCTCCCAGATTTCCTGTACCAGGCTATTTTCGTAGTTATCTTCAGGGATGTCTTGGTAGTCGTCACTGTAACACATAAAAAATTATTGTCGTACCGCTTGTTTATTGTTGGACCAGCGTCGCAGACGGTGGTCTAACAATAAACAAACATTAGACAAAGATTTCATTTTTGTTGCGAAAGATCAGATATAGAAATAGTTTAGGTCCCCACAAAGCTGCGTATACATTTAATTAAGGAGAGGTTCACCTGGTGAGATTTTCACGAAATATCACACTTTGTAATTGTATCCTCGGTTATAATGATCTGATTTAACAGCTACGAACTCCTTACAAACGATTTTAGGATCATCGCTTGCTTTCGCTAATTAAACAGCAACTTCGCAAGAAACGTTTCCCTTTCTCACAAATTAATTAATGTTTGCATATTTTAGCATTTTCCGGAATTGGACATTCGTTCCTATTGTAAGAACTCGATACATCGGCCACACGAGGGATTAATGGCGCTAGTTGTCGCAAAACATTAATATAATTTAAAAACATTGTGCAGTATTTGTTGACATAAGAAATACCTCTGACTGCAGGATTGGACCATCCTTTTATTTTACACGAAGTCAAATGGAAGAATGAATAGACGATAATGGTTCATGGATAGTCATAACATTATGCTGTATTGATCTGTATAGTAAAATCATAAGATAATTCAATATTGTACGAAATTGTGCGAGTCTATTTTTTCGTTTGGAGTAACATGATCTTCACATTGTTATATTGTGTCTAATGATGTTCCTTTCATTTAGTAGATAGCCAGTCAAGCAGGCGCAGTGCCTTTACTGTAACCCTTGGTGTGTTGTACAGGACAAGTGCCAATAGTTCGTAAGTGGCATCGAGTAAAGTACGCCGAATTGAAATGATTATATATTATTGAGTACCTGTTTGTTGTACGCGGATGTAAACTACAATTAGAATTGTAACAGTTATCACCTTGTATCGCAATCATTGTCAGTTCAGAGATACTTGTGTATTTATTGAATTCATGTGAGATTTAATAATGATCATTATAATTGAATTTGCTATTGATAATGTTGAATTAATAAATATACACATCGTGCTTCCAGATTCACCAGCTAAAGTCAACTAGGACTAGAACTGCGCTCAGTTCAGCCTAACTCAGCTCAGCTGAGTTCAGCTCTGCTTAGCTTTTACGTCTGTCAACTTGATCAATAAACCATCATCACAGCTTCTTCTTGTTTGTCTTGGCTGCGTGATTGAAAATTGCCCCCGATACGCCACAGTGACTGTGATGACCAGCGATACCACAGACTGTCAGCTTTATGTCCAAATATCGCTAACATAGTGGCACAGTACTATGCATAATTATTATGTGATGGAAGAAGACAAATTAACCAATGTTGTTTCAGTATTGGGCCAGCATCGCAGACGGTGATACAGCGTATTTTTAAATCCGAATTCCTTTAGATTTGTTACTTTTTTCTGAACATGTGGTGATCATAGGGAAAAAGGAATCAAAACAACTTTAATGGACTGTTTGTGTGCTGACTGCTTCCGAGCATATTGAGCATGTTGAATGCTTATGACGCAATGCTTGCTTGAACAATGTGTTGGTGGTACATTGCGCACACTTTCATTTTGTCAGCTGTCAACAGTTCAACTCGAGTGAATAAGTATAGTGCTTTCGTCGTCCGCGAGCTTCTTTTATGACTCACTTCAATGTGGATAATGGCCAAACTATTCCAGCAGGTGGCGACCTGGAAAAAAACTACCATTATTTGGGCCAAAATATGCTATAAAATGCACCGTTCGAAGCCTTGGATTTCAAAAATTTCCGGGGGAGCATGCCCCCAGGCCTTCTAAGCCATGGAAGACGATGACCATGACGACTGTGCCAACTGTGATGTGCATAGCTTCTATACTAGTGTCAAAAACTGCTATATACCGTCTCCTAGGATATGAAAGGGTGTATCTGCCACTTTGTAAAGTGGCAGATACACCCTTTCATATCCGAGACGACATTTATTACACTCTTCATGCATGAGGTCAGATGCAGCAATTATGTACCACCTTTTGAACATGTTAAAGATAAAATGTGACATCAATCAGCAATATTTGGAAACAGTTGACCTCCATTTTGTCAAATCTGAATAATTTTCACTCACTTGAAGTTGTGGATCGCGTTAGCGAGACACAACTCCAAGTGGGTGAAAATTCAGATTGAATAATTTGGCGGTTAAAGGGTTAAAAGTTTCCATTGATTCCACGGTAGATTTGTGTAGTGAAATAAATGTTTTACGGAATAAAAATAAATGCCACCATGTGAGAAGCATAAAGTAAGAAATGTCAAGTTAAAAAATGCATTTACCCTTCTGAAGGTGCAGGTTCATCATCACGTTTCTTCTTCTCACAGTTAAAACAACACATTTTGCGACAGGCACATATGCAAATTGTAACAATGATCACAAAGAAAACAAACGAGAGAGCTCCGATAATTGGGAAAATAATCCGGCTACCATCTCCACCGCCAGGAGGTTCTGTTGCTTCTGCTGTTATATTGTCTACTATGATAGTTCCTGTACATCGAGTTGCATTATCTGGCGAAAATTCCGGACACTCGCATGTTTCATTACACCGTTGGTGACAAAGTGAGGAGTCCTGCATTGGCCGCCACATGCTGCCACCTAGAAAACGAAGAACAGACATTTACAAATAATCTAATACATCCAGTTAGGCTCCGTCAACCACAATTAGGAGCCAGGTATTTGGCAAATAACTTCACGTGAAACATCGTTGCATTGTTAGCCTAGATAATATCATTCACAAGGATGCATTTGTATATCATAATCAGTAGGATTTTTCACAAAGGATGGAAAGCTGGTATGACGTTTTTTTGATGATTTCGGCTCATATAGATATGAGATAGTAATGTCATGTGGTGTGTAAAATTTTACTCCAAAATAACATAAAAAGTCTACAAAAGCACTATTATCACCATAATATCGGATTCATTATTGTCAGAGTCACACATTTTAGAGCTATGGGCCTAGCCATATTTTTAACCACGAGGGGTGCATTTAATTAGATCATTTGTGAATAAAGAGATAACATCAAAACAGTCAAAATGCCCTACGTTATTTAAAAGGGAGGTAGCTATGTTTGTGCTAGTGATATTTTTGTTGTGTTTTTATCACCATCGTTCTTCTGGAGATACGGTGTGAGTATGCATGATTAATCAGTTAATAGTTGTTGACCGACCTGAGAGAAACATGTAGGGTTAATCAATTACAGTACCTATTATTACTAGAGGCACGCGACGACGTAGCCCCTTCAATATATTGCTTATTATTGCTCAGTCCTGGTCCAGTTTTGTGGCATAACATATGTTTTTACTGTTTCTGTTATAACGTATAATATATACATATTTTATATTATAAACTGATGAACAACAACCTGGTTCAATGTTCGCACACTTTTGCATAATTTTGAATTTAATTGGTGAAATGCAAAATAGCCACCAGTTGATAACTTTAAAATAATTTTGTTGGTGCCATATTTTAGTCAATGATTGACATGTATACTTAATTTTGGTACCAAACTGTATGTTTTTGAGGTCAATAAACTCACATTTGGATTCAGTATTACCATAAATGATTGGTGATGAATAATAAATTAGTTTTAAAAATCATCCTTTATATTATTCTTCGTAGTCAAAATGATGAAAACAAATCTTAATTTGCAACATTACCACCAATACTGCCTATGTTATAGTCATAATAACGATTGTTCAGGGGTCTTTAACGACCATCTTGGATTTTTTTTAAATGCCACTGAATAACATTTTACACACACTCTGAAAATTATTACCTGAGGGTCATTTGAACTTATATCAACCATCAAAATAACTTTATACCACCTTTCCACCTTATGAGTCATATGGCCAAATGTCCTCTTGACTATCATTCTTCTCGCATGGAACAGTTCAACCCAGAACTTGAACATTGTATAATAAGAAAACATTTGTTAATAGCACTGTGAGTACCTAAGCGTTATTATACAATCGCTATATTCTATATTACCTTACTCAACATTCTAACATAAGGTGCGCTATTATTTAACGTTCATTTGAATAAAACTGACATTATTGTTTCAAATGTGTCTACTATGGGTTGTTGAATATGTATCGTCCACTAAGTAAAGTGAACAAATCTGTCCAATTTATTCCAGGTATATTGAGCATTAAATATTAATTAGGGCTGACGAAAACCATCAACGTCAAATTATTAAAGCCACTAGCAAACAAAATATATGTTATGTTACTGTAAAATACAATTAGTTCAATTATTTTCACATTGTTGCATTTCAGTTTAGAAATAATACTTATCAATGGCAGCAATTTAGGTTTCATTACTTATTGGATACTATGGGATACGTTTCTTTTCACGAACTATGAACGCCTTCACTGATTTAGTAGTATAACATTTTTAACGACTTTAAAAAAAGAATATGATATGCCCATTTCTCTAATACTGTAAGGGCATAATCATAGTAACCTATAAAGGGAACATTTTAAAGTGAAACATACTATCTGCAACACTGCTGTTTTGTTAATAGCCTATCATTTGGAATACCTCCGTCAGCTTACCGCTGTTCTTTGTCGTGAAATTCCAAGGAGGTCTGATTGATTCTTTGCTGGAGAAATAATAGCACTGGTGTGGCTGTGTGACTAACTCTTGTAACAGTTTGCTTTCAGTGATTTTGTGAAAAAATCCTGCTCCCACGCCAAATAATGTGACATTGTCATTCTTCAATTTGTCAGCAGCAGACAACTAGAAGAAAAAGATAAAGCAGTAAAATACAGATTGTGAAAAATGAACCATTCGTATGCAATTTTAAAATGCATATACCATATAAGATCTGAGATGTCATAACTAAGGAGCCAGACGTGTCTGCATTAAACAGTGTTGTTGCTTTAAATAGGTCACGCGCTTATGCTAGCGAATGACCACAACAGTTAACTTGTCATCATTTCAGTTATCAGCCACAAAAGATTTTAACTACGTTTTTGCAAATGGCCGGCCCAGATGGCTCATTCTGTCCGGATGTGGCCCAAAACTCAGGGAAACTGGGTTCGAATCCCGGCCCGGTCGGATGTAGTGAGCAGTGCTGTCTCTGGTACTGGGAACTACATGTATAAAAAACCCTTGAGGTCATTCAATAAGAGTATGGCATAGTCCCGATTTCGGGCTTCTTTCTGTCACGATAAAATAAAAAAATAATGGCTAAAGATTTAACTGGCAAGCGTGCTGTCACAAAATATGAAATAAAACAATTAACTATTAATGTGTCATAGCAAACTTCTGACAGCATTTCAAAATGCAAGCATTATTTTGAATTAGATAGAAGAATTATTTTTTAAGGAGTCATTGAAAATTATAACCGTATTTCAAAGTAGAAAACTTTTTTTAATTACATCTAATAAATAGCTTTTAATGTGTCATTGCAAACTTTTAACCGTATTTCAAATTAATTTAAAAAAAAATTACAATCTGTCATGTCATAATAATGACACATTTCAGTATTCTGAATGATCACTCTGTTATTTCTTTCAAATGAAACATTATGTTACAAACAGTGCATAGTTAATCTAATAGAATGGCGTGAATTAAATTCATCTTGCCAAACAAATGTCATTATAAAAGCGTGTTTAATTTGAAAATCACAAAATACGACGTTGGACAAGTTTAGCAACCATTTTGCTTCTTGACTACCCAAAACCTAAATCGAGTTTTATCAAGCTGAAAAATGGTCAGTAGATGATATTTGAGCTGATCAGCATTGCTCACAGATTCTAGCATCCTATAACCCGAAACATAACATGATAAAGTAACTTCGAAGTTCCCAACAAGTTTTAAAACGGTAAGTGTCTGACCGAGAGTGTCTCACCAGCTCTCCACGGGGAACTTTTACTCTGCCTAGTTTGTCATGAGTGAACTCATGGGCGTCCGTTATCAGCCACAGGTGTTTCTTTGCATTCTTGGATCCCTTTGTCAATATAGCTGATACCATCTCAAAACCGTCTACAAAACGATGTACAAGGATGCATCCATTAATGCTATCCTACAGCAATAATTATATTACGCTCATATACCTCACGTTTGTTTATGCCCATGTCGTGACGCACACAATTTGATGGCTACGTTAATAGAGAGAGCTATCACTATTGTTTCTAAATATTGCAATACCCACATAGTAAAAAACAATGAGCAAATTTGACCAATTAGCTCGATGGTGATAATAAACGATTTAAAAAAGATCGCACGGCATGGCATTGCATGGTATTGCATTGCACTGCATGGTATTGCATGACATTGCATGGCATTGCATGGCATTGCATGGCATTGCATGACATTGCATGGCATTGCTTGCATGGCATATTGCATAGCATTGCATGGCATTGCATGGCATTACATGGCATTGTATGGCATTACATGGCATTGCATGGCATTGCATGCATTGTATTACATTACATTGCATTACGTTGCATTACATTTGTATTGCTTGGCATTGCTTGGTATTGCATGGTATTTTATGCATTATATTACGTTACATTACATTACATTACATTACATTACATTACATTACATTACATTACATTACATTACATTATATTATATTGTAATATATTACATTACATTACATGACGTTATTTTGAATAAAAAACGTTAATTGAAGAAGAGAATCAAATGTGAAAAAATATTGTTATATGATTAGTCATTTAATAGTTTTTATTTAAGATTC
>CAXHKU010000133.1:0-26517 GCA_964017125.1 Flabesymbios commensalis
TATCTACGAATTACCAACCAAAACACGCCATCTTGGGCCTATCTTCCAGTTGTCACATCCATCCATTAATTATTTGTCTTTTATTCGAAATTTTACAGCCTAATTTGTTGCATCGACTATCAGAATACATTTAAACACCATTTGAATACTTTTTCTTCCAATTCAACAGCAGAAACATTATAATATATAATCCTAACCCTGCTTCAATGCCCTATACACACATGGTCTCACCACCCCAAATGCCAGTCCCATTGAAACACATGTATAATGCCAACATTCCAAGGGCCGAAATCACCACTTTCGTCCCTAGCTGCCCCCCTATGTGACACACCATAATAAAGCCTAAGCTGTCCTTTTTTAAAAACTGTTTCGAAAATGGTATGCTAACTTCCTGCGTTTTGAGCTACGCTCCAATGTTGAAAAAATGGTCCGTTTTGCCCAGATCTCCCGAAATATTCATGCGCCCATTCCCAGAAAAGACACAAATCCTTCTCACCCCATGTGTCCATCCGAAAATCTCACATAACAGTTATACCTCATATCACAGATAGCGAAAACAGTGTGTGCTTACAATTTATCCACATAATTACAACATTCCTGTATTTTTCTTAATTCACCAGAAGCGGAAACAACCATTTAAAGCAGTAATTTGGGTAGGGATTCTCTAGTCAGTAGCCACCCCCCTTGGATTTCGGCTCATTTAGGGTGGTGAGACCATATATAAAAATAAAATTATTTTTGTTTTATTTTTTTCAAACAAGGATGGAGCAGCAAGTTGTTCTGATCAATATATTTTTGAAATTTTTCGAATACTTCGAATGATGTTGCTTAGGGAGCTCTTTTATTAGGCACTGATATTGTGAAAATCAGCTCTTTTTCCGTAATTTTGCACTGCGGGAAACGTGGTTAGATGAAGTTGCAGTTCCTACTCTTATTTAATCACAATAGGTAGTCATGGTGACTATTTATTATTTAGAATTATGAAGAAAAATAATATATCAATTGGGATAAATGGTATAATGATATTACAAAGGATTAAACTTCCCGTATTTTTCTATGTATTTGTACCCATACAACAAGTCAAAGTAGCAAAAGAAAGCATGTTATCTACGAATTACCAACCAAAACACGCCATCTTGGGCCTATCTTCCAGTTGTCACATCCATCCATTAATTATTTGTCTTTTATTCGAAATTTTACAGCCTAATTTGTTGCATCGACTATCAGAATACATTTAAACACCATTTGAATACTTTTTCTTCCAATTCAACAGCAGAAACATTATAATATATAATCCTAACCCTGCTTCAATGCCCTATACACACATGGTCTCACCACCCCAAATGCCAGTCCCATTGAAACACATGTATAATGCCAACATTCCAAGGGCCGAAATCACCACTTTCGTCCCTAGCTGCCCCCCTATGTGACACACCATAATAAAGCCTAAGCTGTCCTTTTTTAAAAACTGTTTCGAAAATGGTATGCTAACTTCCTGCGTTTTGAGCTACGCTCCAATGTTGAAAAAATGGTCCGTTTTGCCCAGATCTCCCGAAATATTCATGCGCCCATTCCCAGAAAAGACACAAATCCTTCTCACCCCATGTGTCCATCCGAAAATCTCACATAACAGTTATACCTCATATCACAGATAGCGAAAACAGTGTGTGCTTACAATTTATCCACATAATTACAACATTCCTGTATTTTTCTTAATTCACCAGAAGCGGAAACAACCATTTAAAGCAGTAATTTGGGTAGGGATTCTCTAGTCAGTAGCCACCCCCCCTTGGATTTCGGCTCATTTAGGGTGGTGAGACCATATATAAAAATAAAATTATTTTTGTTTTATTTTTTTCAAACAAGGATGGAGCAGCAAGTTGTTCTGATCAATATATTTTTGAAATTTTTCGAATACTTCGAATGATGTTGCTTAGGGAGCTCTTTTATTAGGCACTGATATTGTGAAAATCAGCTCTTTTTCCGTAATTTTGCACTGCGGGAAACGTGGTTAGATGAAGTTGCAGTTCCTACTCTTATTTAATCACAATAGGTAGTCATGGTGACTATTTATTATTTAGAATTATGAAGAAAAATAATATATCAATTGGGATAAATGGTATAATGATATTACAAAGGATTAAACTTCCCGTATTTTTCTATGTATTTGTACCCATACAACAAGTCAAAGTAGCAAAAGAAAGCATGTTATCTACGAATTACCAACCAAAACACGCCATCTTGGGCCTATCTTCCAGTTGTCACATCCATCCATTAATTATTTGTCTTTTATTCGAAATTTTACAGCCTAATTTGTTGCATCGACTATCAGAATACATTTAAACACCATTTGAATACTTTTTCTTCCAATTCAACAGCAGAAACATTATAATATATAATCCTAACCCTGCTTCAATGCCCTATACACACATGGTCTCACCACCCCAAATGCCAGTCCCATTGAAACACATGTATAATGCCAACATTCCAAGGGCCGAAATCACCACTTTCGTCCCTAGCTGCCCCCCTATGTGACACACCATAATAAAGCCTAAGCTGTCCTTTTTTAAAAACTGTTTCGAAAATGGTATGCTAACTTCCTGCGTTTTGAGCTACGCTCCAATGTTGAAAAAATGGTCCGTTTTGCCCAGATCTCCCGAAATATTCATGCGCCCATTCCCAGAAAAGACACAAATCCTTCTCACCCCATGTGTCCATCCGAAAATCTCACATAACAGTTATACCTCATATCACAGATAGCGAAAACAGTGTGTGCTTACAATTTATCCACATAATTACAACATTCCTGTATTTTTCTTAATTCACCAGAAGCGGAAACAACCATTTAAAGCAGTAATTTGGGTAGGGATTCTCTAGTCAGTAGCCACCCCCCTTGGATTTCGGCTCATTTAGGGTGGTGAGACCATATATAAAAATAAAATTATTTTTGTTTTATTTTTTTCAAACAAGGATGGAGCAGCAAGTTGTTCTGATCAATATATTTTTGAAATTTTTCGAATACTTCGAATGATGTTGCTTAGGGAGCTCTTTTATTAGGCACTGATATTGTGAAAATCAGCTCTTTTTCCGTAATTTTGCACTGCGGGAAACGTGGTTAGATGAAGTTGCAGTTCCTACTCTTATTTAATCACAATAGGTAGTCATGGTGACTATTTATTATTTAGAATTATGAAGAAAAATAATATATCAATTGGGATAAATGGTATAATGATATTACAAAGGATTAAACTTCCCGTATTTTTCTATGTATTTGTACCCATACAACAAGTCAAAGTAGCAAAAGAAAGCATGTTATCTACGAATTACCAACCAAAACACGCCATCTTGGGCCTATCTTCCAGTTGTCACATCCATCCATTAATTATTTGTCTTTTATTCGAAATTTTACAGCCTAATTTGTTGCATCGACTATCAGAATACATTTAAACACCATTTGAATACTTTTTCTTCCAATTCAACAGCAGAAACATTATAATATATAATCCTAACCCTGCTTCAATGCCCTATACACACATGGTCTCACCACCCCAAATGCCAGTCCCATTGAAACACATGTATAATGCCAACATTCCAAGGGCCGAAATCACCACTTTCGTCCCTAGCTGCCCCCCTATGTGACACACCATAATAAAGCCTAAGCTGTCCTTTTTTAAAAACTGTTTCGAAAATGGTATGCTAACTTCCTGCGTTTTGAGCTACGCTCCAATGTTGAAAAAATGGTCCGTTTTGCCCAGATCTCCCGAAATATTCATGCGCCCATTCCCAGAAAAGACACAAATCCTTCTCACCCCATGTGTCCATCCGAAAATCTCACATAACAGTTATACCTCATATCACAGATAGCGAAAACAGTGTGTGCTTACAATTTATCCACATAATTACAACATTCCTGTATTTTTCTTAATTCACCAGAAGCGGAAACAACCATTTAAAGCAGTAATTTGGGTAGGGATTCTCTAGTCAGTAGCCACCCCCCTTGGATTTCGGCTCATTTAGGGTGGTGAGACCATATATAAAAATAAAATTATTTTTGTTTTATTTTTTTCAAACAAGGATGGAGCAGCAAGTTGTTCTGATCAATATATTTTTGAAATTTTTCGAATACTTCGAATGATGTTGCTTAGGGAGCTCTTTTATTAGGCACTGATATTGTGAAAATCAGCTCTTTTTCCGTAATTTTGCACTGCGGGAAACGTGGTTAGATGAAGTTGCAGTTCCTACTCTTATTTAATCACAATAGGTAGTCATGGTGACTATTTATTATTTAGAATTATGAAGAAAAATAATATATCAATTGGGATAAATGGTATAATGATATTACAAAGGATTAAACTTCCCGTATTTTTCTATGTATTTGTACCCATACAACAAGTCAAAGTAGCAAAAGAAAGCATGTTATCTACGAATTACCAACCAAAACACGCCATCTTGGGCCTATCTTCCAGTTGTCACATCCATCCATTAATTATTTGTCTTTTATTCGAAATTTTACAGCCTAATTTGTTGCATCGACTATCAGAATACATTTAAACACCATTTGAATACTTTTTCTTCCAATTCAACAGCAGAAACATTATAATATATAATCCTAACCCTGCTTCAATGCCCTATACACACATGGTCTCACCACCCCAAATGCCAGTCCCATTGAAACACATGTATAATGCCAACATTCCAAGGGCCGAAATCACCACTTTCGTCCCTAGCTGCCCCCCTATGTGACACACCATAATAAAGCCTAAGCTGTCCTTTTTTAAAAACTGTTTCGAAAATGGTATGCTAACTTCCTGCGTTTTGAGCTACGCTCCAATGTTGAAAAAATGGTCCGTTTTGCCCAGATCTCCCGAAATATTCATGCGCCCATTCCCAGAAAAGACACAAATCCTTCTCACCCCATGTGTCCATCCGAAAATCTCACATAACAGTTATACCTCATATCACAGATAGCGAAAACAGTGTGTGCTTACAATTTATCCACATAATTACAACATTCCTGTATTTTTCTTAATTCACCAGAAGCGGAAACAACCATTTAAAGCAGTAATTTGGGTAGGGATTCTCTAGTCAGTAGCCACCCCCCTTGGATTTCGGCTCATTTAGGGTGGTGAGACCATATATAAAAATAAAATTATTTTTGTTTTATTTTTTTCAAACAAGGATGGAGCAGCAAGTTGTTCTGATCAATATATTTTTGAAATTTTTCGAATACTTCGAATGATGTTGCTTAGGGAGCTCTTTTATTAGGCACTGATATTGTGAAAATCAGCTCTTTTTCCGTAATTTTGCACTGCGGGAAACGTGGTTAGATGAAGTTGCAGTTCCTACTCTTATTTAATCACAATAGGTAGTCATGGTGACTATTTATTATTTAGAATTATGAAGAAAAATAATATATCAATTGGGATAAATGGTATAATGATATTACAAAGGATTAAACTTCCCGTATTTTTCTATGTATTTGTACCCATACAACAAGTCAAAGTAGCAAAAGAAAGCATGTTATCTACGAATTACCAACCAAAACACGCCATCTTGGGCCTATCTTCCAGTTGTCACATCCATCCATTAATTATTTGTCTTTTATTCGAAATTTTACAGCCTAATTTGTTGCATCGACTATCAGAATACATTTAAACACCATTTGAATACTTTTTCTTCCAATTCAACAGCAGAAACATTATAATATATAATCCTAACCCTGCTTCAATGCCCTATACACACATGGTCTCACCACCCCAAATGCCAGTCCCATTGAAACACATGTATAATGCCAACATTCCAAGGGCCGAAATCACCACTTTCGTCCCTAGCTGCCCCCCTATGTGACACACCATAATAAAGCCTAAGCTGTCCTTTTTTAAAAACTGTTTCGAAAATGGTATGCTAACTTCCTGCGTTTTGAGCTACGCTCCAATGTTGAAAAAATGGTCCGTTTTGCCCAGATCTCCCGAAATATTCATGCGCCCATTCCCAGAAAAGACACAAATCCTTCTCACCCCATGTGTCCATCCGAAAATCTCACATAACAGTTATACCTCATATCACAGATAGCGAAAACAGTGTGTGCTTACAATTTATCCACATAATTACAACATTCCTGTATTTTTCTTAATTCACCAGAAGCGGAAACAACCATTTAAAGCAGTAATTTGGGTAGGGATTCTCTAGTCAGTAGCCACCCCCCTTGGATTTCGGCTCATTTAGGGTGGTGAGACCATATATAAAAATAAAATTATTTTTGTTTTATTTTTTTCAAACAAGGATGGAGCAGCAAGTTGTTCTGATCAATATATTTTTGAAATTTTTCGAATACTTCGAATGATGTTGCTTAGGGAGCTCTTTTATTAGGCACTGATATTGTGAAAATCAGCTCTTTTTCCGTAATTTTGCACTGCGGGAAACGTGGTTAGATGAAGTTGCAGTTCCTACTCTTATTTAATCACAATAGGTAGTCATGGTGACTATTTATTATTTAGAATTATGAAGAAAAATAATATATCAATTGGGATAAATGGTATAATGATATTACAAAGGATTAAACTTCCCGTATTTTTCTATGTATTTGTACCCATACAACAAGTCAAAGTAGCAAAAGAAAGCATGTTATCTACGAATTACCAACCAAAACACGCCATCTTGGGCCTATCTTCCAGTTGTCACATCCATCCATTAATTATTTGTCTTTTATTCGAAATTTTACAGCCTAATTTGTTGCATCGACTATCAGAATACATTTAAACACCATTTGAATACTTTTTCTTCCAATTCAACAGCAGAAACATTATAATATATAATCCTAA
The DNA here is from genome assembly GCA_964017125.1 of Flabesymbios commensalis. NCBI lineage: Eukaryota > Metazoa > Annelida > Polychaeta > Terebellida > Flabelligeridae > Flabesymbios > Flabesymbios commensalis. The sequence goes on from CAXHKU010000133.1 coordinate 6,822, forward strand.
CCCTGCTTCAATGCCCTATACACACATGGTCTCACCACCCCAAATGCCAGTCCCATTGAAACACATGTATAATGCCAACATTCCAAGGGCCGAAATCACCACTTTCGTCCCTAGCTGCCCCCCTATGTGACACACCATAATAAAGCCTAAGCTGTCCTTTTTTAAAAACTGTTTCGAAAATGGTATGCTAACTTCCTGCGTTTTGAGCTACGCTCCAATGTTGAAAAAATGGTCCGTTTTGCCCAGATCTCCCGAAATATTCATGCGCCCATTCCCAGAAAAGACACAAATCCTTCTCACCCCATGTGTCCATCCGAAAATCTCACATAACAGTTATACCTCATATCACAGATAGCGAAAACAGTGTGTGCTTACAATTTATCCACATAATTACAACATTCCTGTATTTTTCTTAATTCACCAGAAGCGGAAACAACCATTTAAAGCAGTAATTTGGGTAGGGATTCTCTAGTCAGTAGCCACCCCCCTTGGATTTCGGCTCATTTAGGGTGGTGAGACCATATATAAAAATAAAATTATTTTTGTTTTATTTTTTTCAAACAAGGATGGAGCAGCAAGTTGTTCTGATCAATATATTTTTGAAATTTTTCGAATACTTCGAATGATGTTGCTTAGGGAGCTCTTTTATTAGGCACTGATATTGTGAAAATCAGCTCTTTTTCCGTAATTTTGCACTGCGGGAAACGTGGTTAGATGAAGTTGCAGTTCCTACTCTTATTTAATCACAATAGGTAGTCATGGTGACTATTTATTATTTAGAATTATGAAGAAAAATAATATATCAATTGGGATAAATGGTATAATGATATTACAAAGGATTAAACTTCCCGTATTTTTCTATGTATTTGTACCCATACAACAAGTCAAAGTAGCAAAAGAAAGCATGTTATCTACGAATTACCAACCAAAACACGCCATCTTGGGCCTATCTTCCAGTTGTCACATCCATCCATTAATTATTTGTCTTTTATTCGAAATTTTACAGCCTAATTTGTTGCATCGACTATCAGAATACATTTAAACACCATTTGAATACTTTTTCTTCCAATTCAACAGCAGAAACATTATAATATATAATCCTAACCCTGCTTCAATGCCCTATACACACATGGTCTCACCACCCCAAATGCCAGTCCCATTGAAACACATGTATAATGCCAACATTCCAAGGGCCGAAATCACCACTTTCGTCCCTAGCTGCCCCCCTATGTGACACACCATAATAAAGCCTAAGCTGTCCTTTTTTAAAAACTGTTTCGAAAATGGTATGCTAACTTCCTGCGTTTTGAGCTACGCTCCAATGTTGAAAAAATGGTCCGTTTTGCCCAGATCTCCCGAAATATTCATGCGCCCATTCCCAGAAAAGACACAAATCCTTCTCACCCCATGTGTCCATCCGAAAATCTCACATAACAGTTATACCTCATATCACAGATAGCGAAAACAGTGTGTGCTTACAATTTATCCACATAATTACAACATTCCTGTATTTTTCTTAATTCACCAGAAGCGGAAACAACCATTTAAAGCAGTAATTTGGGTAGGGATTCTCTAGTCAGTAGCCACCCCCCTTGGATTTCGGCTCATTTAGGGTGGTGAGACCATATATAAAAATAAAATTATTTTTGTTTTATTTTTTTCAAACAAGGATGGAGCAGCAAGTTGTTCTGATCAATATATTTTTGAAATTTTTCGAATACTTCGAATGATGTTGCTTAGGGAGCTCTTTTATTAGGCACTGATATTGTGAAAATCAGCTCTTTTTCCGTAATTTTGCACTGCGGGAAACGTGGTTAGATGAAGTTGCAGTTCCTACTCTTATTTAATCACAATAGGTAGTCATGGTGACTATTTATTATTTAGAATTATGAAGAAAAATAATATATCAATTGGGATAAATGGTATAATGATATTACAAAGGATTAAACTTCCCGTATTTTTCTATGTATTTGTACCCATACAACAAGTCAAAGTAGCAAAAGAAAGCATGTTATCTACGAATTACCAACCAAAACACGCCATCTTGGGCCTATCTTCCAGTTGTCACATCCATCCATTAATTATTTGTCTTTTATTCGAAATTTTACAGCCTAATTTGTTGCATCGACTATCAGAATACATTTAAACACCATTTGAATACTTTTTCTTCCAATTCAACAGCAGAAACATTATAATATATAATCCTAACCCTGCTTCAATGCCCTATACACACATGGTCTCACCACCCCAAATGCCAGTCCCATTGAAACACATGTATAATGCCAACATTCCAAGGGCCGAAATCACCACTTTCGTCCCTAGCTGCCCCCCTATGTGACACACCATAATAAAGCCTAAGCTGTCCTTTTTTAAAAACTGTTTCGAAAATGGTATGCTAACTTCCTGCGTTTTGAGCTACGCTCCAATGTTGAAAAAATGGTCCGTTTTGCCCAGATCTCCCGAAATATTCATGCGCCCATTCCCAGAAAAGACACAAATCCTTCTCACCCCATGTGTCCATCCGAAAATCTCACATAACAGTTATACCTCATATCACAGATAGCGAAAACAGTGTGTGCTTACAATTTATCCACATAATTACAACATTCCTGTATTTTTCTTAATTCACCAGAAGCGGAAACAACCATTTAAAGCAGTAATTTGGGTAGGGATTCTCTAGTCAGTAGCCACCCCCCTTGGATTTCGGCTCATTTAGGGTGGTGAGACCATATATAAAAATAAAATTATTTTTGTTTTATTTTTTTCAAACAAGGATGGAGCAGCAAGTTGTTCTGATCAATATATTTTTGAAATTTTTCGAATACTTCGAATGATGTTGCTTAGGGAGCTCTTTTATTAGGCACTGATATTGTGAAAATCAGCTCTTTTTCCGTAATTTTGCACTGCGGGAAACGTGGTTAGATGAAGTTGCAGTTCCTACTCTTATTTAATCACAATAGGTAGTCATGGTGACTATTTATTATTTAGAATTATGAAGAAAAATAATATATCAATTGGGATAAATGGTATAATGATATTACAAAGGATTAAACTTCCCGTATTTTTCTATGTATTTGTACCCATACAACAAGTCAAAGTAGCAAAAGAAAGCATGTTATCTACGAATTACCAACCAAAACACGCCATCTTGGGCCTATCTTCCAGTTGTCACATCCATCCATTAATTATTTGTCTTTTATTCGAAATTTTACAGCCTAATTTGTTGCATCGACTATCAGAATACATTTAAACACCATTTGAATACTTTTTCTTCCAATTCAACAGCAGAAACATTATAATATATAATCCTAACCCTGCTTCAATGCCCTATACACACATGGTCTCACCACCCCAAATGCCAGTCCCATTGAAACACATGTATAATGCCAACATTCCAAGGGCCGAAATCACCACTTTCGTCCCTAGCTGCCCCCCTATGTGACACACCATAATAAAGCCTAAGCTGTCCTTTTTTAAAAACTGTTTCGAAAATGGTATGCTAACTTCCTGCGTTTTGAGCTACGCTCCAATGTTGAAAAAATGGTCCGTTTTGCCCAGATCTCCCGAAATATTCATGCGCCCATTCCCAGAAAAGACACAAATCCTTCTCACCCCATGTGTCCATCCGAAAATCTCACATAACAGTTATACCTCATATCACAGATAGCGAAAACAGTGTGTGCTTACAATTTATCCACATAATTACAACATTCCTGTATTTTTCTTAATTCACCAGAAGCGGAAACAACCATTTAAAGCAGTAATTTGGGTAGGGATTCTCTAGTCAGTAGCCACCCCCCTTGGATTTCGGCTCATTTAGGGTGGTGAGACCATATATAAAAATAAAATTATTTTTGTTTTATTTTTTTCAAACAAGGATGGAGCAGCAAGTTGTTCTGATCAATATATTTTTGAAATTTTTCGAATACTTCGAATGATGTTGCTTAGGGAGCTCTTTTATTAGGCACTGATATTGTGAAAATCAGCTCTTTTTCCGTAATTTTGCACTGCGGGAAACGTGGTTAGATGAAGTTGCAGTTCCTACTCTTATTTAATCACAATAGGTAGTCATGGTGACTATTTATTATTTAGAATTATGAAGAAAAATAATATATCAATTGGGATAAATGGTATAATGATATTACAAAGGATTAAACTTCCCGTATTTTTCTATGTATTTGTACCCATACAACAAGTCAAAGTAGCAAAAGAAAGCATGTTATCTACGAATTACCAACCAAAACACGCCATCTTGGGCCTATCTTCCAGTTGTCACATCCATCCATTAATTATTTGTCTTTTATTCGAAATTTTACAGCCTAATTTGTTGCATCGACTATCAGAATACATTTAAACACCATTTGAATACTTTTTCTTCCAATTCAACAGCAGAAACATTATAATATATAATCCTAACCCTGCTTCAATGCCCTATACACACATGGTCTCACCACCCCAAATGCCACTCCCATTGAAACACATGTATAATGCCAACATTCCAAGGGCCGAAATCACCACTTTCGTCCCTAGCTGCCCCCCTATGTGACACACCATAATAAAGCCTAAGCTGTCCTTTTTTAAAAACTGTTTCGAAAATGGTATGCTAACTTCCTGCGTTTTGAGCTACGCTCCAATGTTGAAAAAATGGTCCGTTTTGCCCAGATCTCCCGAAATATTCATGCGCCCATTCCCAGAAAAGACACAAATCCTTCTCACCCCATGTGTCCATCCGAAAATCTCACATAACAGTTATACCTCATATCACAGATAGCGAAAACAGTGTGTGCTTACAATTTATCCACATAATTACAACATTCCTGTATTTTTCTTAATTCACCAGAAGCGGAAACAACCATTTAAAGCAGTAATTTGGGTAGGGATTCTCTAGTCAGTAGCCACCCCCCTTGGATTTCGGCTCATTTAGGGTGGTGAGACCATATATAAAAATAAAATTATTTTTGTTTTATTTTTTTCAAACAAGGATGGAGCAGCAAGTTGTTCTGATCAATATATTTTTGAAATTTTTCGAATACTTCGAATGATGTTGCTTAGGGAGCTCTTTTATTAGGCACTGATATTGTGAAAATCAGCTCTTTTTCCGTAATTTTGCACTGCGGGAAACGTGGTTAGATGAAGTTGCAGTTCCTACTCTTATTTAATCACAATAGGTAGTCATGGTGACTATTTATTATTTAGAATTATGAAGAAAAATAATATATCAATTGGGATAAATGGTATAATGATATTACAAAGGATTAAACTTCCCGTATTTTTCTATGTATTTGTACCCATACAACAAGTCAAAGTAGCAAAAGAAAGCATGTTATCTACGAATTACCAACCAAAACACGCCATCTTGGGCCTATCTTCCAGTTGTCACATCCATCCATTAATTATTTGTCTTTTATTCGAAATTTTACAGCCTAATTTGTTGCATCGACTATCAGAATACATTTAAACACCATTTGAATACTTTTTCTTCCAATTCAACAGCAGAAACATTATAATATATAATCCTAACCCTGCTTCAATGCCCTATACACACATGGTCTCACCACCCCAAATGCCAGTCCCATTGAAACACATGTATAATGCCAACATTCCAAGGGCCGAAATCACCACTTTCGTCCCTAGCTGCCCCCCTATGTGACACACCATAATAAAGCCTAAGCTGTCCTTTTTTAAAAACTGTTTCGAAAATGGTATGCTAACTTCCTGCGTTTTGAGCTACGCTCCAATGTTGAAAAAATGGTCCGTTTTGCCCAGATCTCCCGAAATATTCATGCGCCCATTCCCAGAAAAGACACAAATCCTTCTCACCCCATGTGTCCATCCGAAAATCTCACATAACAGTTATACCTCATATCACAGATAGCGAAAACAGTGTGTGCTTACAATTTATCCACATAATTACAACATTCCTGTATTTTTCTTAATTCACCAGAAGCGGAAACAACCATTTAAAGCAGTAATTTGGGTAGGGATTCTCTAGTCAGTAGCCACCCCCCTTGGATTTCGGCTCATTTAGGGTGGTGAGACCATATATAAAAATAAAATTATTTTTGTTTTATTTTTTTCAAACAAGGATGGAGCAGCAAGTTGTTCTGATCAATATATTTTTGAAATTTTTCGAATACTTCGAATGATGTTGCTTAGGGAGCTCTTTTATTAGGCACTGATATTGTGAAAATCAGCTCTTTTTCCGTAATTTTGCACTGCGGGAAACGTGGTTAGATGAAGTTGCAGTTCCTACTCTTATTTAATCACAATAGGTAGTCATGGTGACTATTTATTATTTAGAATTATGAAGAAAAATAATATATCAATTGGGATAAATGGTATAATGATATTACAAAGGATTAAACTTCCCGTATTTTTCTATGTATTTGTACCCATACAACAAGTCAAAGTAGCAAAAGAAAGCATGTTATCTACGAATTACCAACCAAAACACGCCATCTTGGGCCTATCTTCCAGTTGTCACATCCATCCATTAATTATTTGTCTTTTATTCGAAATTTTACAGCCTAATTTGTTGCATCGACTATCAGAATACATTTAAACACCATTTGAATACTTTTTCTTCCAATTCAACAGCAGAAACATTATAATATATAATCCTAACCCTGCTTCAATGCCCTATACACACATGGTCTCACCACCCCAAATGCCAGTCCCATTGAAACACATGTATAATGCCAACATTCCAAGGGCCGAAATCACCACTTTCGTCCCTAGCTGCCCCCCTATGTGACACACCATAATAAAGCCTAAGCTGTCCTTTTTTAAAAACTGTTTCGAAAATGGTATGCTAACTTCCTGCGTTTTGAGCTACGCTCCAATGTTGAAAAAATGGTCCGTTTTGCCCAGATCTCCCGAAATATTCATGCGCCCATTCCCAGAAAAGACACAAATCCTTCTCACCCCATGTGTCCATCCGAAAATCTCACATAACAGTTATACCTCATATCACAGATAGCGAAAACAGTGTGTGCTTACAATTTATCCACATAATTACAACATTCCTGTATTTTTCTTAATTCACCAGAAGCGGAAACAACCATTTAAAGCAGTAATTTGGGTAGGGATTCTCTAGTCAGTAGCCACCCCCCTTGGATTTCGGCTCATTTAGGGTGGTGAGACCATATATAAAAATAAAATTATTTTTGTTTTATTTTTTTCAAACAAGGATGGAGCAGCAAGTTGTTCTGATCAATATATTTTTGAAATTTTTCGAATACTTCGAATGATGTTGCTTAGGGAGCTCTTTTATTAGGCACTGATATTGTGAAAATCAGCTCTTTTTCCGTAATTTTGCACTGCGGGAAACGTGGTTAGATGAAGTTGCAGTTCCTACTCTTATTTAATCACAATAGGTAGTCATGGTGACTATTTATTATTTAGAATTATGAAGAAAAATAATATATCAATTGGGATAAATGGTATAATGATATTACAAAGGATTAAACTTCCCGTATTTTTCTATGTATTTGTACCCATACAACAAGTCAAAGTAGCAAAAGAAAGCATGTTATCTACGAATTACCAACCAAAACACGCCATCTTGGGCCTATCTTCCAGTTGTCACATCCATCCATTAATTATTTGTCTTTTATTCGAAATTTTACAGCCTAATTTGTTGCATCGACTATCAGAATACATTTAAACACCATTTGAATACTTTTTCTTCCAATTCAACAGCAGAAACATTATAATATATAATCCTAACCCTGCTTCAATGCCCTATACACACATGGTCTCACCACCCCAAATGCCAGTCCCATTGAAACACATGTATAATGCCAACATTCCAAGGGCCGAAATCACCACTTTCGTCCCTAGCTGCCCCCCTATGTGACACACCATAATAAAGCCTAAGCTGTCCTTTTTTAAAAACTGTTTCGAAAATGGTATGCTAACTTCCTGCGTTTTGAGCTACGCTCCAATGTTGAAAAAATGGTCCGTTTTGCCCAGATCTCCCGAAATATTCATGCGCCCATTCCCAGAAAAGACACAAATCCTTCTCACCCCATGTGTCCATCCGAAAATCTCACATAACAGTTATACCTCATATCACAGATAGCGAAAACAGTGTGTGCTTACAATTTATCCACATAATTACAACATTCCTGTATTTTTCTTAATTCACCAGAAGCGGAAACAACCATTTAAAGCAGTAATTTGGGTAGGGATTCTCTAGTCAGTAGCCACCCCCCTTGGATTTCGGCTCATTTAGGGTGGTGAGACCATATATAAAAATAAAATTATTTTTGTTTTATTTTTTTCAAACAAGGATGGAGCAGCAAGTTGTTCTGATCAATATATTTTTGAAATTTTTCGAATACTTCGAATGATGTTGCTTAGGGAGCTCTTTTATTAGGCACTGATATTGTGAAAATCAGCTCTTTTTCCGTAATTTTGCACTGCGGGAAACGTGGTTAGATGAAGTTGCAGTTCCTACTCTTATTTAATCACAATAGGTAGTCATGGTGACTATTTATTATTTAGAATTATGAAGAAAAATAATATATCAATTGGGATAAATGGTATAATGATATTACAAAGGATTAAACTTCCCGTATTTTTCTATGTATTTGTACCCATACAACAAGTCAAAGTAGCAAAAGAAAGCATGTTATCTACGAATTACCAACCAAAACACGCCATCTTGGGCCTATCTTCCAGTTGTCACATCCATCCATTAATTATTTGTCTTTTATTCGAAATTTTACAGCCTAATTTGTTGCATCGACTATCAGAATACATTTAAACACCATTTGAATACTTTTTCTTCCAATTCAACAGCAGAAACATTATAATATATAATCCTAACCCTGCTTCAATGCCCTATACACACATGGTCTCATCACCCCAAATGCCAGTCCCATTGAAACACATGTATAATGCCAACATTCCAAGGGCCGAAATCACCACTTTCGTCCCTAGCTGCCCCCCTATGTGACACACCATAATAAAGCCTAAGCTGTCCTTTTTTAAAAACTGTTTCGAAAATGGTATGCTAACTTCCTGCGTTTTGAGCTACGCTCCAATGTTGAAAAAATGGTCCGTTTTGCCCAGATCTCCCGAAATATTCATGCGCCCATTCCCAGAAAAGACACAAATCCTTCTCACCCCATGTGTCCATCCGAAAATCTCACATAACAGTTATACCTCATATCACAGATAGCGAAAACAGTGTGTGCTTACAATTTATCCACATAATTACAACATTCCTGTATTTTTCTTAATTCACCAGAAGCGGAAACAACCATTTAAAGCAGTAATTTGGGTAGGGATTCTCTAGTCAGTAGCCACCCCCCTTGGATTTCGGCTCATTTAGGGTGGTGAGACCATATATAAAAATAAAATTATTTTTGTTTTATTTTTTTCAAACAAGGATGGAGCAGCAAGTTGTTCTGATCAATATATTTTTGAAATTTTTCGAATACTTCGAATGATGTTGCTTAGGGAGCTCTTTTATTAGGCACTGATATTGTGAAAATCAGCTCTTTTTCCGTAATTTTGCACTGCGGGAAACGTGGTTAGATGAAGTTGCAGTTCCTACTCTTATTTAATCACAATAGGTAGTCATGGTGACTATTTATTATTTAGAATTATGAAGAAAAATAATATATCAATTGGGATAAATGGTATAATGATATTACAAAGGATTAAACTTCCCGTATTTTTCTATGTATTTGTACCCATACAACAAGTCAAAGTAGCAAAAGAAAGCATGTTATCTACGAATTACCAACCAAAACACGCCATCTTGGGCCTATCTTCCAGTTGTCACATCCATCCATTAATTATTTGTCTTTTATTCGAAATTTTACAGCCTAATTTGTTGCATCGACTATCAGAATACATTTAAACACCATTTGAATACTTTTTCTTCCAATTCAACAGCAGAAACATTATAATATATAATCCTAACCCTGCTTCAATGCCCTATACACACATGGTCTCACCACCCCAAATGCCAGTCCCATTGAAACACATGTATAATGCCAACATTCCAAGGGCCGAAATCACCACTTTCGTCCCTAGCTGCCCCCCTATGTGACACACCATAATAAAGCCTAAGCTGTCCTTTTTTAAAAACTGTTTCGAAAATGGTATGCTAACTTCCTGCGTTTTGAGCTACGCTCCAATGTTGAAAAAATGGTCCGTTTTGCCCAGATCTCCCGAAATATTCATGCGCCCATTCCCAGAAAAGACACAAATCCTTCTCACCCCATGTGTCCATCCGAAAATCTCACATAACAGTTATACCTCATATCACAGATAGCGAAAACAGTGTGTGCTTACAATTTATCCACATAATTACAACATTCCTGTATTTTTCTTAATTCACCAGAAGCGGAAACAACCATTTAAAGCAGTAATTTGGGTAGGGATTCTCTAGTCAGTAGCCACCCCCCTTGGATTTCGGCTCATTTAGGGTGGTGAGACCATATATAAAAATAAAATTATTTTTGTTTTATTTTTTTCAAACAAGGATGGAGCAGCAAGTTGTTCTGATCAATATATTTTTGAAATTTTTCGAATACTTCGAATGATGTTGCTTAGGGAGCTCTTTTATTAGGCACTGATATTGTGAAAATCAGCTCTTTTTCCGTAATTTTGCACTGCGGGAAACGTGGTTAGATGAAGTTGCAGTTCCTACTCTTATTTAATCACAATAGGTAGTCATGGTGACTATTTATTATTTAGAATTATGAAGAAAAATAATATATCAATTGGGATAAATGGTATAATGATATTACAAAGGATTAAACTTCCCGTATTTTTCTATGTATTTGTACCCATACAACAAGTCAAAGTAGCAAAAGAAAGCATGTTATCTACGAATTACCAACCAAAACACGCCATCTTGGGCCTATCTTCCAGTTGTCACATCCATCCATTAATTATTTGTCTTTTATTCGAAATTTTACAGCCTAATTTGTTGCATCGACTATCAGAATACATTTAAACACCATTTGAATACTTTTTCTTCCAATTCAACAGCAGAAACATTATAATATATAATCCTAACCCTGCTTCAATGCCCTATACACACATGGTCTCACCACCCCAAATGCCAGTCCCATTGAAACACATGTATAATGCCAACATTCCAAGGGCCGAAATCACCACTTTCGTCCCTAGCTGCCCCCCTATGTGACACACCATAATAAAGCCTAAGCTGTCCTTTTTTAAAAACTGTTTCGAAAATGGTATGCTAACTTCCTGCGTTTTGAGCTACGCTCCAATGTTGAAAAAATGGTCCGTTTTGCCCAGATCTCCCGAAATATTCATGCGCCCATTCCCAGAAAAGACACAAATCCTTCTCACCCCATGTGTCCATCCGAAAATCTCACATAACAGTTATACCTCATATCACAGATAGCGAAAACAGTGTGTGCTTACAATTTATCCACATAATTACAACATTCCTGTATTTTTCTTAATTCACCAGAAGCGGAAACAACCATTTAAAGCAGTAATTTGGGTAGGGATTCTCTAGTCAGTAGCCACCCCCCTTGGATTTCGGCTCATTTAGGGTGGTGAGACCATATATAAAAATAAAATTATTTTTGTTTTATTTTTTTCAAACAAGGATGGAGCAGCAAGTTGTTCTGATCAATATATTTTTGAAATTTTTCGAATACTTCGAATGATGTTGCTTAGGGAGCTCTTTTATTAGGCACTGATATTGTGAAAATCAGCTCTTTTTCCGTAATTTTGCACTGCGGGAAACGTGGTTAGATGAAGTTGCAGTTCCTACTCTTATTTAATCACAATAGGTAGTCATGGTGACTATTTATTATTTAGAATTATGAAGAAAAATAATATATCAATTGGGATAAATGGTATAATGATATTACAAAGGATTAAACTTCCCGTATTTTTCTATGTATTTGTACCCATACAACAAGTCAAAGTAGCAAAAGAAAGCATGTTATCTACGAATTACCAACCAAAACACGCCATCTTGGGCCTATCTTCCAGTTGTCACATCCATCCATTAATTATTTGTCTTTTATTCGAAATTTTACAGCCTAATTTGTTGCATCGACTATCAGAATACATTTAAACACCATTTGAATACTTTTTCTTCCAATTCAACAGCAGAAACATTATAATATATAATCCTAACCCTGCTTCAATGCCCTATACACACATGGTCTCACCACCCCAAATGCCAGTCCCATTGAAACACATGTATAATGCCAACATTCCAAGGGCCGAAATCACCACTTTCGTCCCTAGCTGCCCCCCTATGTGACACACCATAATAAAGCCTAAGCTGTCCTTTTTTAAAAACTGTTTCGAAAATGGTATGCTAACTTCCTGCGTTTTGAGCTACGCTCCAATGTTGAAAAAATGGTCCGTTTTGCCCAGATCTCCCGAAATATTCATGCGCCCATTCCCAGAAAAGACACAAATCCTTCTCACCCCATGTGTCCATCCGAAAATCTCACATAACAGTTATACCTCATATCACAGATAGCGAAAACAGTGTGTGCTTACAATTTATCCACATAATTACAACATTCCTGTATTTTTCTTAATTCACCAGAAGCGGAAACAACCATTTAAAGCAGTAATTTGGGTAGGGATTCTCTAGTCAGTAGCCACCCCCCTTGGATTTCGGCTCATTTAGGGTGGTGAGACCATATATAAAAATAAAATTATTTTTGTTTTATTTTTTTCAAACAAGGATGGAGCAGCAAGTTGTTCTGATCAATATATTTTTGAAATTTTTCGAATACTTCGAATGATGTTGCTTAGGGAGCTCTTTTATTAGGCACTGATATTGTGAAAATCAGCTCTTTTTCCGTAATTTTGCACTGCGGGAAACGTGGTTAGATGAAGTTGCAGTTCCTACTCTTATTTAATCACAATAGGTAGTCATGGTGACTATTTATTATTTAGAATTATGAAGAAAAATAATATATCAATTGGGATAAATGGTATAATGATATTACAAAGGATTAAACTTCCCGTATTTTTCTATGTATTTGTACCCATACAACAAGTCAAAGTAGCAAAAGAAAGCATGTTATCTACGAATTACCAACCAAAACACGCCATCTTGGGCCTATCTTCCAGTTGTCACATCCATCCATTAATTATTTGTCTTTTATTCGAAATTTTACAGCCTAATTTGTTGCATCGACTATCAGAATACATTTAAACACCATTTGAATACTTTTTCTTCCAATTCAACAGCAGAAACATTATAATATATAATCCTAACCCTGCTTCAATGCCCTATACACACATGGTCTCACCACCCCAAATGCCAGTCCCATTGAAACACATGTATAATGCCAACATTCCAAGGGCCGAAATCACCACTTTCGTCCCTAGCTGCCCCCCTATGTGACACACCATAATAAAGCCTAAGCTGTCCTTTTTTAAAAACTGTTTCGAAAATGGTATGCTAACTTCCTGCGTTTTGAGCTACGCTCCAATGTTGAAAAAATGGTCCGTTTTGCCCAGATCTCCCGAAATATTCATGCGCCCATTCCCAGAAAAGACACAAATCCTTCTCACCCCATGTGTCCATCCGAAAATCTCACATAACAGTTATACCTCATATCACAGATAGCGAAAACAGTGTGTGCTTACAATTTATCCACATAATTACAACATTCCTGTATTTTTCTTAATTCACCAGAAGCGGAAACAACCATTTAAAGCAGTAATTTGGGTAGGGATTCTCTAGTCAGTAGCCACCCCCCTTGGATTTCGGCTCATTTAGGGTGGTGAGACCATATATAAAAATAAAATTATTTTTGTTTTATTTTTTTCAAACAAGGATGGAGCAGCAAGTTGTTCTGATCAATATATTTTTGAAATTTTTCGAATACTTCGAATGATGTTGCTTAGGGAGCTCTTTTATTAGGCACTGATATTGTGAAAATCAGCTCTTTTTCCGTAATTTTGCACTGCGGGAAACGTGGTTAGATGAAGTTGCAGTTCCTACTCTTATTTAATCACAATAGGTAGTCATGGTGACTATTTATTATTTAGAATTATGAAGAAAAATAATATATCAATTGGGATAAATGGTATAATGATATTACAAAGGATTAAACTTCCCGTATTTTTCTATGTATTTGTACCCATACAACAAGTCAAAGTAGCAAAAGAAAGCATGTTATCTACGAATTACCAACCAAAACACGCCATCTTGGGCCTATCTTCCAGTTGTCACATCCATCCATTAATTATTTGTCTTTTATTCGAAATTTTACAGCCTAATTTGTTGCATCGACTATCAGAATACATTTAAACACCATTTGAATACTTTTTCTTCCAATTCAACAGCAGAAACATTATAATATATAATCCTAACCCTGCTTCAATGCCCTATACACACATGGTCTCACCACCCCAAATGCCAGTCCCATTGAAACACATGTATAATGCCAACATTCCAAGGGCCGAAATCACCACTTTCGTCCCTAGCTGCCCCCCTATGTGACACACCATAATAAAGCCTAAGCTGTCCTTTTTTAAAAACTGTTTCGAAAATGGTATGCTAACTTCCTGCGTTTTGAGCTACGCTCCAATGTTGAAAAAATGGTCCGTTTTGCCCAGATCTCCCGAAATATTCATGCGCCCATTCCCAGAAAAGACACAAATCCTTCTCACCCCATGTGTCCATCCGAAAATCTCACATAACAGTTATACCTCATATCACAGATAGCGAAAACAGTGTGTGCTTACAATTTATCCACATAATTACAACATTCCTGTATTTTTCTTAATTCACCAGAAGCGGAAACAACCATTTAAAGCAGTAATTTGGGTAGGGATTCTCTAGTCAGTAGCCACCCCCCTTGGATTTCGGCTCATTTAGGGTGGTGAGACCATATATAAAAATAAAATTATTTTTGTTTTATTTTTTTCAAACAAGGATGGAGCAGCAAGTTGTTCTGATCAATATATTTTTGAAATTTTTCGAATACTTCGAATGATGTTGCTTAGGGAGCTCTTTTATTAGGCACTGATATTGTGAAAATCAGCTCTTTTTCCGTAATTTTGCACTGCGGGAAACGTGGTTAGATGAAGTTGCAGTTCCTACTCTTATTTAATCACAATAGGTAGTCATGGTGACTATTTATTATTTAGAATTATGAAGAAAAATAATATATCAATTGGGATAAATGGTATAATGATATTACAAAGGATTAAACTTCCCGTATTTTTCTATGTATTTGTACCCATACAACAAGTCAAAGTAGCAAAAGAAAGCATGTTATCTACGAATTACCAACCAAAACACGCCATCTTGGGCCTATCTTCCAGTTGTCACATCCATCCATTAATTATTTGTCTTTTATTCGAAATTTTACAGCCTAATTTGTTGCATCGACTATCAGAATACATTTAAACACCATTTGAATACTTTTTCTTCCAATTCAACAGCAGAAACATTATAATATATAATCCTAACCCTGCTTCAATGCCCTATACACACATGGTCTCACCACCCCAAATGCCAGTCCCATTGAAACACATGTATAATGCCAACATTCCAAGGGCCGAAATCACCACTTTCGTCCCTAGCTGCCCCCCTATGTGACACACCATAATAAAGCCTAAGCTGTCCTTTTTTAAAAACTGTTTCGAAAATGGTATGCTAACTTCCTGCGTTTTGAGCTACGCTCCAATGTTGAAAAAATGGTCCGTTTTGCCCAGATCTCCCGAAATATTCATGCGCCCATTCCCAGAAAAGACACAAATCCTTCTCACCCCATGTGTCCATCCGAAAATCTCACATAACAGTTATACCTCATATCACAGATAGCGAAAACAGTGTGTGCTTACAATTTATCCACATAATTACAACATTCCTGTATTTTTCTTAATTCACCAGAAGCGGAAACAACCATTTAAAGCAGTAATTTGGGTAGGGATTCTCTAGTCAGTAGCCACCCCCCTTGGATTTCGGCTCATTTAGGGTGGTGAGACCATATATAAAAATAAAATTATTTTTGTTTTATTTTTTTCAAACAAGGATGGAGCAGCAAGTTGTTCTGATCAATATATTTTTGAAATTTTTCGAATACTTCGAATGATGTTGCTTAGGGAGCTCTTTTATTAGGCACTGATATTGTGAAAATCAGCTCTTTTTCCGTAATTTTGCACTGCGGGAAACGTGGTTAGATGAAGTTGCAGTTCCTACTCTTATTTAATCACAATAGGTAGTCATGGTGACTATTTATTATTTAGAATTATGAAGAAAAATAATATATCAATTGGGATAAATGGTATAATGATATTACAAAGGATTAAACTTCCCGTATTTTTCTATGTATTTGTACCCATACAACAAGTCAAAGTAGCAAAAGAAAGCATGTTATCTACGAATTACCAACCAAAACACGCCATCTTGGGCCTATCTTCCAGTTGTCACATCCATCCATTAATTATTTGTCTTTTATTCGAAATTTTACAGCCTAATTTGTTGCATCGACTATCAGAATACATTTAAACACCATTTGAATACTTTTTCTTCCAATTCAACAGCAGAAACATTATAATATATAATCCTAACCCTGCTTCAATGCCCTATACACACATGGTCTCACCACCCCAAATGCCAGTCCCATTGAAACACATGTATAATGCCAACATTCCAAGGGCCAGAAATCACCACTTTCGTCCCTAGCTGCCCCCCTATGTGACACACCATAATAAAGCCTAAGCTGTCCTTTTTTAAAAACTGTTTCGAAAATGGTATGCTAACTTCCTGCGTTTTGAGCTACGCTCCAATGTTGAAAAAATGGTCCGTTTTGCCCAGATCTCCCGAAATATTCATGCGCCCATTCCCAGAAAAGACACAAATCCTTCTCACCCCATGTGTCCATCCGAAAATCTCACATAACAGTTATACCTCATATCACAGATAGCGAAAACAGTGTGTGCTTACAATTTATCCACATAATTACAACATTCCTGTATTTTTCTTAATTCACCAGAAGCGGAAACAACCATTTAAAGCAGTAATTTGGGTAGGGATTCTCTAGTCAGTAGCCACCCCCCTTGGATTTCGGCTCATTTAGGGTGGTGAGACCATATATAAAAATAAAATTATTTTTGTTTTATTTTTTTCAAACAAGGATGGAGCAGCAAGTTGTTCTGATCAATATATTTTTGAAATTTTTCGAATACTTCGAATGATGTTGCTTAGGGAGCTCTTTTATTAGGCACTGATATTGTGAAAATCAGCTCTTTTTCCGTAATTTTGCACTGCGGGAAACGTGGTTAGATGAAGTTGCAGTTCCTACTCTTATTTAATCACAATAGGTAGTCATGGTGACTATTTATTATTTAGAATTATGAAGAAAAATAATATATCAATTGGGATAAATGGTATAATGATATTACAAAGGATTAAACTTCCCGTATTTTTCTATGTATTTGTACCCATACAACAAGTCAAAGTAGCAAAAGAAAGCATGTTATCTACGAATTACCAACCAAAACACGCCATCTTGGGCCTATCTTCCAGTTGTCACATCCATCCATTAATTATTTGTCTTTTATTCGAAATTTTACAGCCTAATTTGTTGCATCGACTATCAGAATACATTTAAACACCATTTGAATACTTTTTCTTCCAATTCAACAGCAGAAACATTATAATATATAATCCTAACCCTGCTTCAATGCCCTATACACACATGGTCTCACCACCCCAAATGCCAGTCCCATTGAAACACATGTATAATGCCAACATTCCAAGGGCCGAAATCACCACTTTCGTCCCTAGCTGCCCCCCTATGTGACACACCATAATAAAGCCTAAGCTGTCCTTTTTTAAAAACTGTTTCGAAAATGGTATGCTAACTTCCTGCGTTTTGAGCTACGCTCCAATGTTGAAAAAATGGTCCGTTTTGCCCAGATCTCCCGAAATATTCATGCATTCCCAGAAAAGACACAAATCCTTCTCACCCATGTGTCCATCCGAAAATCTCACATAACAGTTATACCTCATATCACAGATAGCGAAAACAGTGTGTGCTTACAATTTATCCACATAATTACAACATTCCTGTATTTTTCTTAATTCACCAGAAGCGGAAACAACCATTTAAAGCAGTAATTTGGGTAGGGATTCTCTAGTCAGTAGCCACCCCCCCTTGGATTTCGGCTCATTTAGGGTGGTGAGACCATATATAAAAATAAAATTATTTTTGTTTTATTTTTTTCAAACAAGGATGGAGCAGCAAGTTGTTCTGATCAATATATTTTTGAAATTTTTCGAATACTTCGAATGATGTTGCTTAGGGAGCTCTTTTATTAGGCACTGATATTGTGAAAATCAGCTCTTTTTCCGTAATTTTGCACTGCGGGAAACGTGGTTAGATGAAGTTGCAGTTCCTACTCTTATTTAATCACAATAGGTAGTCATGGTGACTATTTATTATTTAGAATTATGAAGAAAAATAATATATCAATTGGGATAAATGGTATAATGATATTACAAAGGATTAAACTTCCCGTATTTTTCTATGTATTTGTACCATACAACAAGTCAAAGTAGCAAAAGAAAGCATGTTATCTACGAATTACCAACCAAAACACGCCATCTTGGGCCTATCTTCCAGTTGTCACATCCATCCATTAATTATTTGTCTTTTATTCGAAATTTTACAGCCTAATTTGTTGCATCGACTATCAGAATACATTTAAACACCATTTGAATACTTTTTCTTCCAATTCAACAGCAGAAACATTATAATATATAATCCTAACCCTGCTTCAATGCCCTATACACACATGGTCTCACCACCCCAAATGCCAGTCCCATTGAAACACATGTATAATGCCAACATTCCAAGGGCCGAAATCACCACTTTCGTCCCTAGCTGCCCCCCTATGTGACACACCATAATAAAGCCTAAGCTGTCCTTTTTTAAAAACTGTTTCGAAAATGGTATGCTAACTTCCTGCGTTTTGAGCTACGCTCCAATGTTGAAAAAATGGTCCGTTTTGCCCAGATCTCCCGAAATATTCATGCGCCCATTCCCAGAAAAGACACAAATCCTTCTCACCCCATGTGTCCATCCGAAAATCTCACATAACAGTTATACCTCATATCACAGATAGCGAAAACAGTGTGTGCTTACAATTTATCCACATAATTACAACATTCCTGTATTTTTCTTAATTCACCAGAAGCGGAAACAACCATTTAAAGCAGTAATTTGGGTAGGGATTCTCTAGTCAGTAGCCACCCCCCTTGGATTTCGGCTCATTTAGGGTGGTGAGACCATATATAAAAATAAAATTATTTTTGTTTTATTTTTTCAAACAAGGATGGAGCAGCAAGTTGTTCTGATCAATATATTTTTGAAATTTTTTCGAATACTTCGAATGATGTTGCTTAGGGAGCTCTTTTATTAGGCACTGATATTGTGAAAATCAGCTCTTTTTCCGTAATTTTGCACTGCGGGAAACGTGGTTAGATGAAGTTGCAGTTCCTACTCTTATTTAATCACAATAGGTAGTCATGGTGACTATTTATTATTTAGAATTATGAAGAAAAATAATATATCAATTGGGATAAATGGTATAATGATATTACAAAGGATTAAACTTCCCGTATTTTTCTATGTATTTGTACCCATACAACAAGTCAAAGTAGCAAAAGAAAGCATGTTATCTACGAATTACCAACCAAAAC